>VZTI01000416.1:234689-253698 GCA_013397865.1 Struthidea cinerea
CCGGAGCCCCGCCGGAGGCAGCGGCCGCGGTCCTCGCCCGCCGGGCAGGCACCGGGCCGCGCTCTCCGCGGCCGCTCGGAGCGTCCCCGCCGCCACCGCGCACGCCGAGCCCCGCACGGCGGCACCGGGGGAAAGGAGAAGCGGCGGACAGATGGAGCGATCGGAGATCACGCTCATGCACCATTTCCAGCGCAAGTGGAAGACGGCTGAAGCTGTCTATTTTAGTGCTGCGTTAGCAATTTTATCTGCAGACTGCGCGATTATGCTACAATTGCCAAAGCACAGTGATAAGTAACACTACATAAAGTTTTCTCTAGAGAGCCAAAAGTGTGTTCACTGTAGTTATCCTTACTGAAGTGGGGAGCCTCTCCTCATTGTCAAGCAGTAGCTTCTGGTATGCTGACAATTTAAAGAGAGGGGAAAAGAATTCTCCTTAAAGAGGCAAGATAAAAAAGCACCAGGCTTGAGAAAACGTTCATTCTAGAGATAACCAGATTTCTTGGGGCATGCACACTACGGTTGCAAGCTATATATATATAGCTTTTGCAATGCCTACAAAACTACAGTCTAGAAATCAACCCTGAACAGCAAAGAACAGGGCCCTGACTTATAAAGGACAACAAAGACAAATGCTGTGGGTTTAAGAATAGCAATGATCAATGAATGTAGCTTCTTGGAAAGCTGCAAGTCTTAGGAAGAGATTGCAGCTGTAATTTCCCTTATGAATCTTATGGCATCTTTAAAAGCCAGCACTATATTCCTGAACTCAGTAGTTTGAAGTTTAAAAATACCAAGACAAAAAACTCTTCCTGTCATGATCAACGGATTTCACTAGCTATGGTGGAAAATCAAGTTCACACCTTGGCTTATCCCTCTGTGCCCAAATCTATGTGCTTCCAGATTAAAATAAGGCCTCTGTTACACCTACTGAGACTATTCAAGTTCAAGTAAGGTGAAATTACAATTTCACCATATGTTTTGCCATACTCCACTCTGCAAAGCTATTTTAGTCTGGCTTGAAGCAAGATGCCAGCACAATTAAGGAATACTAACTAACACTATACACCCACTGTTGTAACAATTTCCCCCTCATCTGCAAATGAAGCTGGCAACTTTAATATCAGACTTTCTTAAGGAAAAAACTCAATGTAAGAAAAGCAGTGCTTGTTCCACTCTGCTAGAACTTAAGTAAGTATAAAAGACTCGTGACTGGAGACAAAAGGACTTGGAAAGGAATGAAAAAAAAACAAACCTAGACAATGGAGCCAGTGTTTGTAGCTCACTGTTAAATAACTGGAAGACTAACAGCACCAACACAAACCTCATTTTGCAACACAGCTTACTGATGACAAGAAGAGCCTAACCAAGGGATTATAGTTTCCACAGTACAGGAAGACAAGTTTATTCTGTGGTACTAGGGCATCCTCAGGAAGGACGAAAAATACCAGCTCTCCTACTCCAGGAACTAGTGAATTTGACATGCATTCCCAAATTGAAGTGTTTGCATTATGTTTAACACTATGCAAGATAGTTGTTACTGGGAAAGCCAGAAGTTCAACAAATAGCATTTGCACACCCACTAAGCACATGGTCTGAAAAACAAATTCAGACGCAATATTGTTCAACACTTCAGTTCGCTAGTAAAAAGAAAAAAAAATCCGAAAACTAATTTCCTCAATATTTTGACCTTCAAATCAGCAAAGCAACGGTGTTATTGAATTCAAGCATTCAGTTTGAACATTGCAAGCAGTAGCTTGTAACCAAAATATCTCTTCTGAACACCCAAAACTAAGACATCCTTTTGTAGAGGCATATACCTACTCTTTCTCTAGAAGCACGAATTTTCATTCCATTCAGTATGCAAAAGGACAGCCTACCAACAACGTGAATTTATATGGGTTTGTGTATTTATTTTGGTAACAGGTAAGCAGGGAACTAGCCAAATATGCTAAGCTGTTCAACCCTTTACAGACCCACACAGCACAATACATACCCCTTCTTGCTTTGTGAATAGGTTGAGGCACTCAGCCAGAGCCTCACATGTTTCCTGGGATACTTCAGAGACCACATCAACCTTCTGCAGGAGCGGAGAAGATATTCCTGAAAGCAGAAAAATATTAGTAATGTTAGAGGGACGTTGTAAACTACAGGATTCTTTTAATTAGTTTTTCCTCTAAGTAATACAGACATAACATGCACATTCTACAGGAAGGCTGGTGCATTGCAAGATCTGTGGGAGGTTTTTTTTCGCATCCTTTCCCTAGTGCTGGTATAAGAGGCACATGAATAGATCGAGTTTCTCTTTCAGCATGGTTTAGAAAGCAGAGGCAGTAAGCCATGGCAGCAAGACACTGGAAAAGGGACTAGCCACAATGTTCTTTTAACCACTTGCTAGATTTTAAAGCTCCAGGTGACAGAATTTAAATAAAAAGGATACTGCACTGGTTTAATATAAGTTAAAGTGAAAAATTTAGTGCTTTTTTGCCTTCTGCCATGTAATATATAGAAGAAAAAAAGCTTACCACAGTGCTCAGTGCAGCTGTAAATGTAGGTTTGAAAAAAATAGATGGGGTTGTAACTACAAGCACTGAAGAATTAAAGGGGAAGATCTTATTTCCACGGACTTGTCTTATGTGTAAGTAGTACAGCTTTTTGCCTCGCATCCTGACTTCTATGACCATTTATAGAAAGGACTGCATGTCTAGAACCAGCAGGAAATCATGATAACTCAATCAGCTGACAGAAATTATTCGAGTCAATCTGTGAAGTTTTGTGATGTGCAGCAATTCCTCGGAAATCAAGTAAGCCATTTGCTCAGGAAGCATAGTTGTTGCAATTAAAATAATTGCAACACTTAGTGCCTGCAGACTCCAGGATCAGTTGACACCATTTAGTAACACAGGTGCTTCAAGATGATGTCACACCACTGAAGATTAAGAGGTCCATCAGTGACGGTTCCTGAATTTATTTTTGAACTTATACTGCTTATTCAGGACAAGATACAGTATATATCTATACACTAACTGTGCTCCGATACCAGAGCTCACCACTGACTCGAGCTGAGTCTTACAGCAGCTATTAAGAACAGCTAGTGCCTCTAGAAGGAGGGGCAGCACACTGAGTGCAGGAGCAGGAGACATCTTTATTTGTAATACACAAGATGCATAAATCTCAAAGATAACTGGATCCAGAATAGCATGTTGAAACACAGAGAGAATTTTAAGTATTAGGTGCCAACATAGCCATTTTTATATTACTCAAACGTTTTTAGGGAAAACTCCACACACACGGCTAACTCAGAAATTTGCATTCTTCTGGAGCCAGAGGATTCAAATACTTTAAAGATACCACAACAATGGGAGAACTGGAAGAACTACAGCAGTTGTCTCTGTTGCGACTTATAGAAGTCACACATGAACCCAGAAACAGTTCACTGACCTAGCAAGTCACAAACATTCACTGGAAGGAAAACAGGAACTTAAGTACTGTTCTTGGCCAAGCCTAGCAGTTTCTAGGAATGAGGTAGCATCTGCTTTTGCTTTAGTATGGGTTTTGGTTGTTTAAGTTGTGTATGTCCTTTTTAAAAATGTTCTTGTTTAAAAAAGAACCTCAGTGTTCTTCAGGTCAGCATGATGGAGTCAGGGAAACTGCCACTGTATCTACCAAAGGGAATTTATCAACCTTATACTAATTTTCAGACTAGGTTTTTTTGTGAAAAATTCAGTTTTACTGTAAAAATAATTACAAAAGCTTCACGCTCACATGTATTATGAAATGTCACTTCTCCTTGTGAAATAAAAATTTGGTAAAAATTCAGTTTATGAAAAAGCCAGGTTAACATCACAGAGTAACTTACCCCAGCAGCATATGGAGAAAAAGCTGTATTTTGGACTCCTTTTGGAAAGACACAGGGATGAAAGAAGAACTTTTTTCTTCTCAAAACTGGTATTCTACTACAGACTACGGATCTGTATAGACAAACAACTTGTTCTCTAATTTGGGCTTCATAATTTTAGCCACAATATATAACAAGGACTCAGGCTCAAAGGACCAACAGTTAGGTGTTCTTACAGAACACCTCTGTGTGTTTAATACATGAGCAACTTTGGTACATGTTGAAGGCATTTAATAAAACAAGTACAAATCACTAACATCTTGATGCCTGTGATATTTTTTAACAGTTATGCTGCAAAAATCCAGGTACGTGTTAAGAATTATAACTTGAAATGAAGCCTGAGAAGTTCAAATCTGGCATAAAAGTCATGGCAATAGCTGTGGAATATGTCCCATCATACCATACCTCCAATTCTTTGTATAGCTTTGTGATTTTACTGCTCTTTGTACCTGTGAGGAGACACTTATGCACCACAATAAGCTACCAACTTCAGATTTTTTTTTAAACCTTGAAAGAGGACCCCTGTGTTATATTTTTACAATACTACTCAATAAGGACTATAGCTAGAGGCAGTTTGCAGTGCATTTACAGCTACTAATAAATTTTTTTTCCATCAGCATACCACTTAGCTGTTTCTCCAAATCTGAAATCTTAGTTGTTAGCAACTACTATAATGCTACTGTATTTCAATCTTTTTTGATGGGGAAAACAGTCCTATATTTTCAAGCTCCTGAAAATTTGATTTTGGGGAAATAAAAGCATTCTGTTTGAAAGAAAAAATTAGTTGCTTGGTAACAAACTACATTTTAAATGAATAAGCTTTACCTTTTGTAGCATCCAAAGATTTAACCATTGCAAGAAAGTCTGAAACCTCTTTACTGAGTCTTTGTTGGCATGCTTGTGCTTTCTGAAAGACAACAAGGATAGCTACGTCAGAAGTGCCTTGTTCTAAGGAAAGCGTACGTTTACTCTCTTTACTACAGTGAAATTTTAAAATTTAGACAGCATTAAATCTTAACAAAGATTCCCAGCCCAGAGACTGATATATTAAAACTGAAACAAATTATTCAAACTACCTTCAAAGACACACAAGCAAACAAAATATTTATGCACATTTTATCGCTGACCAGATTTGTTTAATTCAATGTAGTAAATCAACCCCCAAAGCTTTGTTGTATGTACCACTTTTGCTCTTTCCCTCATTCTTTATTGAACAATTTCAAAATCCAGGAAGAACAAGTGCTTGGTCTTTGAGAAACTAAAGGACAAAATAAGCACATTCATAGGTTAACTGGTAAATGGCAACTACAGTGACACGCAGGAACCAAACCCAAGATCGTATCTCAAGCCTGCATTCAAACCTGGAGACAGTTATCAGAGAATGGTTTGGGTTGGAAGGGACCTTAAAGATCATCTAGTTCCAGCCCCTGGCCCTGGACAAGCACACCTTCCACTAGGCCAGGTTGCTCAGAGCCCCATCCAACCTGGCCTTGAACACTTCCAGGGCTGGGGCATCCACAGCTTCTCCAGGCAAGATGTTCCAGTGCCTCACCACCCTCTGAGTAAAGAATGTCTTCCCAGTATCTAAACAAAATCCCTCCCCTTCCCACTTATCCTATCACTACATCTAGTGTGTAATTACTGTTACACACTTGGCCTGTGTAAAAAGCCATTCCCCCTCTTTTTTATAAGCCCCCTTTTAAAATTGGAAGGCTGCAATGAGGTCTTCCTGGAGCCTTCGCTTCTCCATCTGTCTCAGCCTGTCTTCAAAGAGAGGTGTTCATTCATTCCCAGTGATCACCTTTGTGTCCCTCCTCCGGACCTGCTCTAACATGTTCACATCTTTCTTGTGCTGAGGACCCAGCGCTGGGTGCAGCACTCCAGGTGGGGTCTCATGAGGGCAGAGTACAGGGGGAAAATCGCCTCCCGCGCCCTGCTGGCCACTCTGCTTTTGATGTGGCCCAGGATGCAGTTGGTCTTCAGGGCTTTGAGTGCACTGTTACCTATTAAATAATACCATCTTCTGTAGGTTGCTGGGGACTGCCAGTACCAGCTATCCTGCCACCTCTGCTCTGCCATGAACTACTTTAAGTTCTTGTACTAAAAGAAATGGTACAAGCCACTTGGAGTTTAGCCACATGAAGATTTTTGCACTGCAGTATCAACTTTCCCTTAAAATAGAAGGTTTCAGAAGTATACCTAGAGCAAAAAGCAAGAATCACAGGCTGAATGCTAGAATTACCAAAGACTACTCGTTTCCATTGCAGGTATGAGCAGTCACTGTACAATGCATCTAATGTGATCTGAGGTGATAAAAGATCGTTCCTAAAACACTTCACTGCCTGTTCTATAGAGGCAGAGCTCGATGTGGGTTAGCTTTGGTGATTCTGAGACTGGAGGATAACAAGTACAGTACGCAAGGCTCCCTCTCCTGGCTGAAACTCTCAACTCAAGCAGCTTTCTATCTTACAGCAATGCTGGCAAAAGTGAAATCACAGCTGTCTTGGGGTGACTTTATAATGTGTATCCCCTATCACTACCCTATGCCCACCAATCTTTTCTGTGTCTTTAAACGGAGCCTGAGAAGGACAGAAAACAAACTTTTCAAAGCAGTCGTTTCAAGGACACTGAGATACGCTCCTCTGTTTCTGCGGTCCCCTTGGGTTTTTTTTCGGCTCTTTTTTCTCCCAGCGAGAGACGGAGGGTTGAATTTCGTTTTCCTAGGATTTTTGGGTTTTTTTTGCTCTTTTCTTCTCTTCTGGACTGTTTCAACAACATCTGAACACATCAGGAGAATTTTCCCGGAGGCCCGGGGGGGTGGCCCCTCGCCGACCAGCTCCGAGGAGGAGAGACCGCACCTACAGAGGATCTCTGAAATCTTCTCAGGTTTTCTCTCCACAGAGAGAGGGATCTCATTATTTAGCATTATTATTCCCCACCTGTGTGTTTGTTAAATAAATAGCTTGTTATCTCTTTCACTTTCCTTTGAGGAAAATTTTTCCCGAACCTGGGGGGGAGGGGTGGTTGTGACCTGACTTCTATCAGAGGGTCTCCTCCAAATTTGTCCAAACTAGGACAACAGCCCTGTAGCTATGATAAACATGCCCTTTTAGCCACACAGTCTGAGCAGGAATACATGACAGCAAGCAGTGCAAACACACAAGCAGCATTTATGCATCCATGGGAGGAATCCTCACTTTTAGTCAAAGGTACACTGAATTATTTCAACACAAAACAATCCTAATCTGCAACCACCCAGACACATGAGCCAAGTAAGTATTCAGTACATACCTTCAGAGTGTCCTGTAGGTCTGTAACAGATACTGCATCATCTTCATCATCACTGCTCAGCTGTTCCTGTGCGCAGTAATGAGTGCTATATGCAGAGTGGTCTTCTATTGCTTCCAGCCAACTCTGGAAAGGAAAAAACAGAGTTAATAAACATTTCAAAGGTCATCCCCGAAACACAGTATCATGTATGCAGAACAACAAAATTTTCTCTTGATATGAATAAGGTAGTCATTAGTAAAATGAGACATCTCAATAGGCAAGATATAGATTGTTAGAAAATGTAACATGTATTGCAGATGAAATAGTTTGTGGGCAGAGTACCACAGACCTAACTTATTAACCCTTAAGCACAAATGGCCACTCCTCAGTCTATCCAAGGTCACATAAAAAAATCTTATTAATTAAAAGACTGTAGGGAATATATTTTGCACCTCTGGGTTTCTGTTCAGACAGCAAGGTCCCCGTGACAGTCTGCCTTCTTACGCATGAAAAATTCTGTGAAGAAAACCTCAAGTATTGTCATAATTAAGAGGCAGATTCTTTTCCTGTTCATTGGATCACAGAGTGGCTACAGCTGGCAGGGACTGCTGAAGGTCATCCAGTCCAACACCTCTACTCAAGAAGGCCCACCCAGAGCTGGTTGGCCAGGACATCCAGATGGCTTTTGAAAATCCTCAAGGATGGAGATTCCACAGCTGCTCTGGGCACCCTGTGCCAGTGCGTGGTCACCCTCACATTTTTTTCTTATGTCTAGAGAGAAATCCCTCTCTCTTTTCAGTTTGTGCCCATTGCCTCTGGTCCTGTCACCAGGCACCACTGAAAAGAGCCTTGCTCTGTCCCTTTTTGCACTTCTCCTCAGGCATTTACATACACAGACAAGTTTCCCTGAACCTCCCCTTCTCCAGACTGAGCAGTCACAGCTCGCTCAGCTTTTCCTAGTAAAAGTGATGCTCTGATCCCTTCAATCACCTTAATGGCCCTTTGTTAGGTTTTCTTTAGTATGTTTGTATCTCTCTTGCTGTGAGAAGCCCAGAACTGGACACAGCACTCCTGTGCTTGTTGCTTCCAACTCCCTCAACTCCATCTCTAGTTAGTACACCTGTAGAAGTACAACAGTGAATATACTACAAGTAGCTCTAAAAAAATATTTGTCTTGTTTCAGACCCACCTTTTAAGAAAATATAATTTATTCGGTCATCTGGAAATATGGTTAAGAGTAGAATGTACCATTAAAGATTCTTTTGTTTGGAATAATGAACTGTGAAAGTGCAACAGAAGGAGGTTGCAATAGAAATTTACCACATGGAGAAGTTAATGAAAAACAGGAAGTTAGATAACAGGGCATCATACAGGCACAGAGCTGGAAAACAAGGTAGCACTTATTTTAAAGAAGAGATAATTACACCGGGTCCATTTTTTGCTGTTTAATCTATAACCATGCTAAAAGATTTAATATCTGCACTTATGCTACCAAGTCTTGATGATCAAAATATGAAACATGCTGCTACTAATGCATCCATAGCAAGTAGTATGCAAACTATTCATTACAGAAGTCACTGTATTTTAATGCCATTGATAAAGAGTCATTATTACCTCTCTAGTTTGAGAAGGAAGGCTATTTTTAGGAATCTTGAAACGATGAACAGTGTCATCAAAACATCTGACAGAAAAGAAGCAACGGTCTGTAGATTTTATCTAGAGCGATGTGGAGAAAGCACAAAATTAGTATAATGAATCAGTCAGAAAAAAAATGAAGAGTAGGCTAAGTAAAAAATTACGCTTAACTCAGAAGTTTTTGCCTCAGTCTTGATCCAAGTAATTGTAGTTTACAAAAACCTTGGTCAGAACAGTTTTCCAAAGTGTGTCATTACATCATGAATAATAATATAGAGGTTCTTTATGTCTAAATATTATATTTGTATTTATTTGCACCACTTGGTTCATACAAAACCTCAACAATGGTTCAAGATCATCAATATTAAGGAATTTGTAGATATTGAAAAGCGAGAGTCACTTTTCCATACAATATAGGTGTATATGTAAGTGCAGTTTAACAGAATTTGTGGTGCCTAACTAGAATGGGGCAGTTACAGAAGTGTCAAAATTATCCTAAATGCATTTTCCTTAAACACTTCATCTTCCTGTGCATTATGATACCTGGCCTTTTTTTCACTGTTCACCCCTTCCAAAATGGATTCCCGCAAGAATAATGGAAATTAGGGCAGTTTTCCAAAAGTCAGCTTCAAAATTGATTAGTCTTTCAGCTGAGATCAGCTTAAGTTATGCAATCAGTCACAAGTAGCCAGGGACAGCTAAGGAGGAACTGGAGCTTTGGCTATTCCAGATCACATGTTTCAAACCGACCCAGTCTGCTTTCAGGATGCCTTGTGCGTCTAATCTCCAAGACTTTAGAAAGCAGTGAGGGAGCTTTATGGCCACTTTACATAAAAGAATACTTTGCTTGACAAGAACAAGCATTTCTTTCAACAGCACAAGCTTTCTCCCTATTTTGTAACAAAGATCAGGCTACCGATCCAGCGGAAGTTTTCATTAACCAGGAATGGAATACAATGGAACATAAAAAACCAGCTCAGTAGTTACAACACACTTCCTACCGTGCAGACAGCTTGTGTTAGATGCTTGCATCCCTGACGATGATCATTATTGACTGCATCAGCTCTTTGAAAAAAGAAGAGATTTAGTGAAGACAGGATTTATTTAAATCACTTTTCAGAAATTTAAACACAGAACTAACTTACTGTCTCCGATACCAGGAAAGGACTCCATGTTCCAGAACTATCCAGTAGAGTCTCCAACCAAAAAATCGCGAGCTCTAAGAATTTAAAATGGGAGAGGGGAGAAAGAAAAAAAAAGGCCAGGTAAACATTTGGTGCAGACAGCTCAGTGTGCAGCTGCAGTGTAAGCTGAAGATTGAGCTCTGGGTGGTAGGAGCCTGAGGTGAGAGACCATGAACCAGCACTGACCCTCTGCTTAACCAAGGGCACAGGGACTTGTGGTGTCAGGAGCCGAGGACTCAGCAGGAAGACCCCAGACTTTCACACACTAAGACTGCAGGAGCAGAAAAACCCAGGGGTTCTTTCATTCAGGTCCCTCCTCAGAGGCACCAGCTCAAGCTGCTATTTTGTTATTGCACCATGATTACAGTAAGGATCCAGACACCTGAGACTCAGCTATGGGAAACCAAGGGTCAAGTTGGTAAGGAAACCTTGTCTGACTGAGTGTGGTGAGTTTAGGGAGCCAAGCCGGGCACCCTTCAACTCACTGGAGCCACCAGCTGCAAAGGGGCTTTGGTCCCAGCAGTTAAAAGTCTCTGGTGGAAGAAGTGTGATGGACAGAGTGACTCCTGCATGGTCAGGCAGAGAAGCTTCCTTAACACTTGTAAACAGTACAAAAACCTTTTAGGTTCTGCATATCCTGATGATCACAGCAACCTGAAAATATTTTATAATTGCAGCACTACTCTTGTTTTTGGAACCACCTGAAGACAAAAGTTGAGCCTGCTATTCAGTAAGAACTGAAATATTAAAATGTTCCATTTTTTTAATATTACAGGAATTGTTGGTCACCACCCAATTCTATTTTATAAAATCAAATGAGAAACAAAACACATTGAAATATCCAACTAAAACATTTTATCTTTCTCAAGCTCTAGTACACAGTTCTCATTTAAGAACAGTTCCTTATATTACAATTGTGACATAGGAAAATTTACACTGAAGAAAACTTTCAAGATTTCATTAAGCAACATAATTGAGCATTCATGTAGACTTTCTTTTAGCAAGAGAAAATAGATTCACTTGAGCAACACAGAAAAACACATTTTAAACACTTTGAATGCCACTTTCCCACTAAGTTTTAAAATTTTCTGAAGATGATGGCAAAATACTAGTCACCGTTTCTTAAAGACAATGTATCAGTCATAGACTATCAAAGCAATCTATCAAGGAAAGAAAAAACAATAAGAATTTTGCCCACAACACAAACAAAGAAAAAAGCCTTATCACAGTGAAGCTTTGCCACAAAAATTACCAAGAAATAGAGATTTTAGGGACTGAGGTTAAGATCAGGGTGCCATGAATCTAGTAGCCACTCCACCCAGGCAGCCTGTCTATATATATTAGACCAAATCAAGCCATTTAGCAAATGTATTATTGAAAAATTCCTTCATTCATCAGTTATCACTAAAATATAGAAAAAGGACATACTGACACACTTTGAAATCTTACAAGCTATTTTAGAAAAGGAAATAAGACATACCTTCCATAGGAGACCTTCATATCGTCTCAGAGGTTTGTTGATAACCTGCACAGAAGTTAAAGCTCATATAGTAATAGCTTCAACTAGACAGCCTTGGCATTTTAAGTTGATACAAAAGTTCCTACCTTTCCAGTTTTACCTGCCAGTATCAGTTTCATTTCTGCACCTTGGGCTAGATCAAGGGGCGTCTGATCTGTTTAGTAACAAGACAAGGCATGAAAATTTGACACAAATAAACTTAGATGTACTTAAAAATAATTTGACACTCTTTACCCATCATTTTGGCCTCCAAGCATCTACAATTACTGGGAATTGGGGAACATAAACTCCTCAGGAGCAGAAGACTAAAAAGGTTTTTGAACTTTAAGGCCCTGAACTGCCCCTCAGAGTTCTACTAACTACAGAGCCCCTTGCCCTTACTGACTTAAGTTTGTTTTTAGCTTCCAGCTATAAAAAACAGTTTAGAACATTCACAAATACCAAGACAGAGGCATCTTTAAGCAGAGGACAAGAACACAGTTTGCAAAACATCTGCATCAAGTTTTCCTCTTTTTGGTTTCGTCAGAAGCCTTCTTCTGAGGAGTCACTTTGTCTGGGCCACATTTTCAATCTTATTTTTCGTTGTTATCTGTGTTCAGTGTTTAGCATCAAGAAAACAAAAGCCAGGCACATTTCACTGTTAAGAAAGTCAGTAAATTTTCTAGAAATGGGTAAGTTTGGAAAATAAAAGCACATACAATAAGTATTTTGCTACAGTTCTTCAGCCTCTTGCAATTTAGTCACTGTTGGCCTTTCTTTATTAGTGATACAAAGCTTGTAAAAGCACTATAAGATTTTCCTGGAACACTCCATAGTAAGTAACATAGCTTACAGAAGACGTTGAATTTGTGTCTCCACTTAACATTTAATATACTTTTCTTTTGGTACTCACCATTTTTGTTTCTTATTTTGGGATCTGCTCCATTTTTCAGAAGCTTCAATGCACAGTGCTTATGAGCACGGTATGCTGCACAGTGCAATGGTGTGTTCCCCATCTGATCTGTACAGTTGATATCAGGTGGCTTGTGCTTGTTTAACTGGAAAAAACCAAAGTTCTGCTTACTTATCAATCTTCCCCCCTCCCCATATGCCATATTCTCTCTTTCGAAAATTAGTTGTTCCTAACTAGGATGCTTCAGTGTAGATCTGGCAACAAAGAAGGCATTTAACAAGTGTTATGACAAGGGCAAGGACTGCAACAATCAAACAAGACATTCAGCTAGAGTGAGGAACTTCTGTGTTTTGCTTGCTATACTCCTTCCACCTCTGCTGCACAATATGGACACATTTTTCCTGCTCAACTGCACAGTGCCAGGGAAAGTTGCCCAGTATTGCAGTTCAGTCATTCATATGCCAGAATGGCCCTGCCCAGTTCTACTATCAAAAACCTACTGTTCTTCATAGAAGACTCCCAAGCACTCTGTCCCAGTGCAGAAGTTAGCACAGGCCAGTGCTAAACACAGAAAAAAAATTGTGCAGCCACCAGTTTCAGGGAGTAAGAACTTTGTACTGAAGGGTGGCAGACATGCCAGTCTCAGTGACAGATATCCTAGGCCATTTAGAGCTCCTAGAATAGGCAATCTGTTACACAAACAGCTTTGCTGCATTCTGAAGTCTAACTACTAAGATAAGAGCAGCTATGTAACCAAGGAAATAAAAGCCCGAACCCAAACTGAGTTTTACTTGCACATAATATAAACGTTTTGAGAAACTGATCCTGTCAAAGAGAAGGGTCATTAAGCACAACACTGCTAACTACCCTAAAAGACCACTACACTTCTGCTCAAATATGTGGCTACTGGATGCATACGTGAGGCTTGGACTGCATGATCTGTAGAAGTCCCTTCCAGCCCAAACAATTTCATGCAATATCAGCCACTTAAACTCACAAGCCGAATGGGAGTGCCTTAATAGAAAGACTAAATTACTGATAAGCAGCCTTAGGAGACTAGAGTCACAAGTGCGTGACAACAACTTTAGAGAAACTCATTTTAAGTATACTCGTTAGCCATATGCTATCTTTGAAAAATTACTCCATAATAACAGAATTCCCATGGCCACAATTTAAGTTAACATCAACAGCAACCACATTATATGTGCTTCAGAAATAGTCCTATAAAGGATGAACTACTACAGCTGTTGTTTACAGATCAACTGAGAAGAGAACAAAAGTCAAAAAGAGGGAGCTTGTGGAAGCATAACCTCATTAATACAGTAGTCAATTGCTTGCATTCCTAAGGACTCCTTAGCTTTAGATCTTTCCAACCAGCTGTTTCACATTTACATTGTCTCCTGACTTCTTGCCTCCATACCTTTTAAGCCACATGCCTGTGCTTTCAGCAGCTTATGCCATTTTACAAGGGAATACTTGGAAGAAAGTTTCATGCATCAACTCATTGAGATAAAAATCTCTCCAGTCACTTCAGGAAATGTACAGTACATTTTTGAAAACTCACAGGAAGAACACACTGGCTTTGCCTCAAGTAGACTAAAGAGCCTGGGTTAAGACTCAGCTACTGAAGATCTAACTTCTAGTAAACAACATGTTCTGGTGTTAGGTGTCACAGTAAAAGCAGATGTAAACAGCTAAAGTTTCATGAGCATAATAGTCTGCTAAAAAAAAAAAATGTACAGTAGGAGCAAAAAGGCCTGAACAGGCAAAGCAGGCAAAGTATGAGGAATTCTGGAGCTAAAGGGCAGTTCTGAAGAGCTACACAAATGCTTCACAGAGGTATTAAGGTGGGAAAGTCAAAGAGGTTTACACCATAGAGCTGTAAGTGTATTCCAAGGAACATCTGTTAAGAGTTGACTTAAAAACCGACTCAGGGTCAAAAACGTGGTAGGTACTTTGAAAAGGTTTAGTAGTCAACATACAGCTGGTCCTCACATGTACAGAGCTCAAAAGATAGCAAATATAAAAAAAAGAAAATCACTTAGAAATTAAAATGTTCACAGGGAGAGTTACATGCTCACGCATAGTTACATGCCACATGAGAGAAAGCAGAGTTCTTTAATGACAGATTTCTATAAGGAGTCACCTTTTTTCTGATTTTTTTTGTCACATCAGTTTAAGGGTGAGTCAGCAGACATGTAACAAGTGTTAAAATTATCAGAATCAAGAACAGATCACTCATGTGAGTGTATTAATTACAATTAGTACAATTGTGCAGTGTATTAATGCGCTATTCTTCCACATCTTAAGTGCTGTGTACACTTCTAGTTCTGTCTCCATTTCAAAGACGACAGCACAAAAACTCAAAGTAAGAATTACAAGAATGACCAAAGATTTAGCAAGTGCTTCCCTGCAAGGAGTTAGAAAGACAAGGGCCCTTTGGACTATAAGAAAAAAATTTAAAGGGGGGGGGAAGTAAATTCTGGAGAGGTGTTCACTCTGGCTTCTAGGCAGAAAAATAAACATCAAGTATCTCAATATACAAATGTCACATTTGTGAATTTTGATGCCTGAAAAGGTGTTACTAAAGGTGCTAAGCACGTGGAAAATGTTCCATACTGTATGTCTTACTCCTAAGGACACTCTTCAGGACTCTCAAAAGCTTAAGTTCAAGCACTGGGACTCTGCTTCAAAACCCAACTGGATTTCATCCTGAGTAATCTGCTCTAGTTCCTTCTGCTCTGCAAACAGGAGCTGGACTAGATCATGTCCAGAAGCACCCTCCAGTCTTTCTGTGATCTGCTTCTCCCACAGCCTTACCATGGCACCACATTGTTCATCTGGGATTACTGTAAGCGTGCACACACACACACACAGAGTTGTCAATTTCTGCTCAGCATGAAATTGTGTTGTGCAGACGACTGTCCATTAAAAACTGCAACAGATGCTAAGGACAAAGAGCTTACTTTCAAGATTGAAGACAGCCCACATTATGGTGCAAACCTAAGCACCCATGACATTAAGGTATCCACAATAATAAGCTTATCTCAGCAGACCATGAACCTTTACACTGCTGTTTGCAGCTAACTAGCTAATTCTTTCTAAAGGATTTAAAACCAAGAAAGAAGTTGAAAACCATTGGTTTTGCAACCTCCAACAAAGAGGCTGGAAAATCCTTGAAGGTTCAGCACCTTACCAATATAACATGGTGCACAACTCTAATATTCCAAAGTCACAGCCATTTGAAATGCAAGGCACAATGTCATATTTTGTTACATTAGCATTATGGCTTGAATCACTTGACTTGAATTCTTACCAAGGCAGTCAGTTTTCCTGTTTCCCCCTCTCTTGCTGCTCCTAAGAGAAGTTCTTCCAGCTTCCTTTCTTGCGTCCTTTCCACGGCTATTAAAAACAATAAATAACAGTAAGGTCAGTCTCAGTAAAGTATGTATAAAGTACAGCATTCAAAAAACTATAGCAAAACAAGCCTAGCAAAGCAAGAGCTTCCACTATTATTTATTTGGGACAGGTATTAATAGCATATTTACTCAGAAAAGTCTGTGTCAGAGCAAAAATATGTTCAAAGCACATAAAACTTGACAAGATGTGCAAGTTTGTATAAATATACATATTATTATTATTTTTCCAACACTTAAAACCAAGCCCACTCCCTGCAGAAGGGAAAATGGGAACTATACAACACCCTCATCTCAGATCTTCCCTATGTTTTTTTCAGCTTCTTTTCTACTCTTCTTGTCATCCTACCAAAATTTTATTCTTCTCTAATGATTCAGCAGATGAGCAGTGGAATGAGGTATCTGTGCATCTGCATGTAGAATCAGAAGAGAGATCACTTCTTATATGCAGTCTGGGGTAGTGGACACAGAGTCCCAGCAGTATTTAAGAGTACCACATAGTAATACCAGGAAGCAACACAGTTTGTGAACTCTCCAAAACTACAATCAGTGAACTAGGTTAGTATTTGGACACAATCTGCCTCACCTCTGACAACTGTGAGGCCATGGAGGAAACAAGAGGAAGGGTTTTTATTTTTTATGCCTTTTGACACATGGTCTAATACTGCAATAGCAAGTCCTAAACCTGATCCATAACTGGGTCACCTTCTCAAACTGTTCAAAATTTTGCTCACTTAATGATTCAGTTGACACAAAGTCACTTACTGTTCTTGGCTTGAGTTTTGTCTCTTCCAGTGAGCCAATGCTTTGACTACCCATGTACCAAAGCTGTAGCAAGGACTATCCCAGCCAAACTGAAATAGTTACCTGAATAATGCTTTGTGTTCATCATACTCAACTCTCGAGTCACAAAAATCCACCACATATCAGCACTGCAGACAAGAACCAAAACCTACAACTTTTTTTCTTTCTAATAACCAAATTTAAATAGAAAATTCAACTGAGCTTCTGTAACTTGCAAGAAAAAAAGCAGCTTTTAGAATGCACACATTAAAAAAAAACCAAAACAGACTATGACCCATTAAAGTTACCTTCCAACATATTCCTTATGTCTTTGTCATGAGTAACCTCTTTTGCAGTCTCTCCACTCCCATTAACAATAGAAGCATCAGCATCATGCTGCAAGAGTAACATCACCACCTCCTGAAAAACAATTTGAAAAACACTGCTTATCTGTCTGTGCAACTGCAAGGCCACAAGCAGGCTTCCCAGCTATGGGCATCCTGTAAGATGAGCTTTGTAACCAACGGCTTCTCACCACTGCTGGTTTCTTATGAAAACAGGAAGGGATGTTTTAGAGAGATTGAAGAGTGAGACCGACTGCAACCTTTTCTCTCTCATCAGTCAGGCTGAAGAAACCAACAGGAGTTACAAATGAACAGGCTGACCCTGAAAAGCTGGTGTACCTGGTGTGAATGCTGAATTTGACAGATAAAAATAGTACAGTTGGCTCTTTTGACAAGACAGTAAGTAGCCACTGCTTCTGAAGGGCCAAGACGTTATCCATAGAGGTAGTACTAGTTTTGGAATGATGGTGGCATGCGGGAAAAAAATCAAACTAGTGTCACATTACACAGGCCTATAAAAAGCTCTTTAGTTCTAATTAACTATGAAGAAACAGCACTTCCAGACACCAAATGGGCCTGTGTGTCCTAATTTAAGAGATTTCTTTCCCCTCCAGAAGCTACTAAGATTAAAACAATGTGGTTTCTCTCTGCGGTTTTTTTTTTTTAGACAGAGTTATACAAGCTAGGCAATGTGCCTAATCCTTCTGAACACACTGTACCAAAACAGACAATAAGTCATTTTTAGACACTGTAAAAACATCTTTTTGAAGTGATCTTATTGCTAGCACTTTCTTAATAATTCTACAAGTGAGGCTTAAAAAAAGCCAGGGAACTTTACCTTACGCCCTGTGAAAGCTGCACGATGGAGTGGAGTGTCCCCCATGTCATTCAGCACATTCACATCTGCACCAGCCTAAACAGCAAGACCAAAGACATCTGAATGTCCTTCCAGCAAGAATTACACAGCTATTCCCTCTGACTGCGGGGAAGGGGAAAGAGGACAGTAATGGAGGCCTCGTGGCTAAGCAGATCAAAACTGTAATACAGTTATCTTGGAAACAAAGATAAAATACTTATCTAAGATTCATAGCCAACATTCTCTAAATTGCTTCAAAAAGGAAAAGCCCCTGCTTTTTTTCTAGGCATCTCTCACACTTTGGAGAAAAGGGTATATGGAAAATAAGTTTAATACAAGGGGTGGGGGCTGTTGTTGTCTTGGTTTTTGTTTGGCTTGGGTTGTTTGAGGTTCTGTCAGTCTTCGTGTTGAATCTCCCTTCCTTTTGTCACACACTTTCTCCATCCCATACCTCTTACTGAAAGGAGGAGTGTTTGCCACACTGCACAGGCACTGTTCCAAGTAACCAAGAAATCCTATCCTCCTTTCATTACACATTTCTTCTACACCACTCTACCTAACCTCTCAAAGGGTGAAAAAGAGGGCAGGGCATACTTAACCATCACATACATTTACATCACGTGATTTAGCCAGGCCATCGCTGCCTGCCTAAAGTTAACTGATGAACCTGACTAGATCCAGAGCTCTGTTCCTGGTAATGCCTCCTTCACTTGCTCTTTGAGCACAAAATCTAGGCACAAGTACACAGACACACTTATACGTGCCTAGCTTTCAGAAGTGCACAGCCTCACTTATTTCTCACCTTATTCTTTAAATAATACCCTTTCAAGAGCCCTATCAAAGGAACAAAAAGTATAAAGTTACATATACTCCTCCAACTCTTGCAGTTGGATGCTTGATAAATGCATTAATTGATAAAACTTCCCCTTTTGCTTTAAGTAGCCCGCTTCAATTGAAAATGGCATTATTTACTGAGCAAGTGTGTAGGTTAGAGAAGAATTTCTCAAAGAAATCTTAAACTTGTTTCCTCCTTTAAAGTCTGGATTATGGCTGGCAGCTTTTATTCTTAATGAAATTCAAGTTTAGATTAGCTTTGCACTAGAGGCTGTTTATCACACTCCTGCCATCTACAGCATAAATCTTTCAAATATGAAAGAGGGTCTAATATAATCAAGGTTGGTTGAAGCTACCCTGAGAGCAAAAAAAAAAAAAAAA
>VZTI01000416.1:253705-305019 GCA_013397865.1 Struthidea cinerea
GGGATCAACCCGCAGAGAAAAAAAAAAAAAAAAAAAAATCAGTCAGAAGCCACATAACCACTGCATTTGCAGTTGTTATGCAAATACAAACGCATCGGTTTTGATAACAGAAGTCCATTGTTCCAAAATTCATCACACAGGTCATTATTTCAAAGACATTAGGAAGAAATAATGAGTCAAACTATGCTAGCCTGTACCTGAAAGAAACACATAAAAACTACTTGGCCCAAAACTCTGTGTATACTTCTATGCACAACATGGAATTAGATAATGCAGGTTTTTTGCATTTGAGACACTTTAGCCTTTTCTAAAGCTCAGTAACTGAACAGTAACTGAAATTGCCTAAACTTAAGTACTTTATGTATTACAGTAAACTAATCAAACTGTTGAAGTAATTGCATTACTAGTATCATATGCTGGCTTACTATATACAGATACCCACTAAGCTTCAAAAAACCTGAGCTTTCACGAGTGCATACCTATATATTACACATCTTTAGTTCCTACATGCAGACAGTTACACTCCAAGAGAAAACCAGCTAAGTATCTATAATTGTAAAGACTGCTCAGAGTAAGGGCTGTATGCTGCTGTGTAGACTTCCACTGTCACTATTTTGGGTCCTTCTAAACCAGGCCTATCTTAATGTCACAACAGTCAGTTATCTCTGTGTTACATGTAGATAAACTGTAGGAATGGCTCTGCCTCTCTGCAAAGCCTCCTTTCTTCTATCACAAAAACCTGTATAAACACCAACTGCTTCTAGCCTTACACACAGAAGAAAACAGAAATATACCTTCAGCAAATCCTCTACCACAACAGCATGTCCAAAGTAGCAAGCAAGGTGAAGAGGTGTCCAACCCATATTAGATTTACTTCTGCCTAAAAGACAAAACAGGTAAATTAAGTTTTGGTCACACAGCACCAAAGAGATGTTCTCATGTGCTTGGAGGTTGTCATGGATTCTTCACAGTAGCAGAGGAGCAAGGAGGCTGGAAGCATCAATACTATTCATATTATTTAAATTACTAAATCAGGAGGCAGTTTGAGAATGCTGGATTCAAATCTTAAACAAAAAACAAACTGTTGGGGTTTTGGGAATTCNCCGTGCCACGTGCTCCGGAGCGCCCCCTGCAGCCGCGGGGGAACCATCGCACCTGCCCTGCTCACCGGGAGCCGCCGGCGCCCCTGCCGGCTGTGAGCGGAACTGCACCCACGGGGAAAGGGCCCGACAGCCGAGAGAGGCTGGCACTGGGTTTGTGGTGCTGTTCGCTGCTACTGCCAGAGTTACTGTTGGTTTTTTGTCTTGTTATACATATATATATATTAGTAAAGAACTGTTATTCCTACCCCTCATATCTTTGCCTGAAAGTCCCTTAATTCAAAAATTACAATAATTCGGAGGGAAGGGGGTTACATTTTCCATTTCAGGGGAGGCTCCTGCCTTCCTTCACAGACACCTGTCTTTTAAACCAAGACACAAACAAACAAACAAACAAACAAACACACACACACAAAGCCCAAAAAAACAAAACCCAAAAAACCCAAGACAAAAAAAAAACCCCCCACAACTTTCTGAAAGGGGAAAGTCATGTAGCCTGACTGGGAATAAAACTTTTATGTGCATTTAACACCTTTCAATACTAGCAAGAAGCTTCAGTTACTTTCATTCTTCATTCACTATGAAAATGGCACATGCAAGTACATTTTTCTCTTGTTTATCAAAAAACTCTGGTTTACACAATTTTATTTTCCTCACACAAATGAGAGGTAAGACAACCCCATCTTTCAAATAAACGATTCAAAATAAAACAGGTGGAATGACCTAATGTTGAGGCTTTGGGTTGTCAGTTTTTTTGTTGCCTTGTGCTTTACTCGGTTTCAATAAAGACAGCCTAACTAAGTAACGAGCTTTGAAATCTTTATGTGCAGTAGAACTCATGTATCATCTACAGCTCTAAGTTGCAGAGTGACAAATCACAGACAAGAAGCATGCACAAGAAAATATGTTTTATGCTTTAAAGAGCATTTAAAACATGACCTGGAGGGCTGGCTGTATGAAATTCAACAACTCTCCTATAATCACTTCTTTAAAAGCAAGATATTAAAGCATTAGAGATTACTAAGGTTAACAACTCACTTTACTTTCTAACTGCAGCACTCAACTGTATTAAGCAAAGGCAACTTGCGCTTTGTTTTTACTAAGCAACAGACCCACAGCATTACAGTGTCAGCTGAACGCCATCATTTTGTACTTGGAAGAAAAATGAAAATAAGGCAGTAGAAATTGTTTCAAAATTACTGCCACCATTAAGTTCTCCCCTGCCATATAACCTCAAGTACTGAGGCATGAAACATGCACAACGTAAGTCTGCCGTGAGGAAACAAGCCACAAGCACAAGGAAAACAAACTGTTCATCTTGAAGATTCATCATCTTTTCTGGTCTCGTATTAAAAATTAACATTAGAATGTGGTTCAGAGCTGAAATATTTTCCCATTTCTTATAACCGTTTCCAGCTAACATTCCTGCCCTTTATTGACAATTTCTTTTGTAATTTGATTCTCTTTCTTCTCAACTCCTCTTGCTTCCAACCCCAGAGTTAGATCTCTCCCTCATCACAATCTGGCCTACAACAGAGCTCCTACCCTATGTCATTGATGGGCCAAAGTATCACAGAAGATAAATACTGTGTGGATCACTAACTCTAGGGCTGTTTATGTTGGATAACAAACTAAAGGGACATCACTCATGCCTCAGTCCAGTAGGGAATAAGATTGATTCAAAGAATACAAAAGAGATCAGAGTTGCACTGCATTCATACAATTAGCCCAGAACAGTCATTAGTCAACAGCACTGACAAGACGGTGTTGCTGCCAAGGAATTCAGTAATGAAAAAAAATAACCAGGAACCTGTCCAGATTTGGAATTCTTACTGAGTAAAGTAAGAACAGACCCTTGTTCTGCATCCACTCTGAATGTTTGCATTTCTGATGTTAGCTGACCATTTATTTCTCAAGCTTTTGAGGTGTTACTTCTCTTCAAGTGACCACAAGTGTTTGTACCTTTTTAATTATTATTTTAAATCATGACACCATTACATGGGAGAGAATTAAAGGATAGGAAAGGAGAATTAATGTAATTCCATAAAAAAAAAAAATTCCTCTCCCCCTTACACCCAGCTTTTCGCTTTAATGTCAGTTAACTCTAGGTCTCAAGTGTCACCATTTGTTTAGAGAATGGAGACAGGGTAGGCAGTCATCTTCCAGCTGTGGGCTGCTAGGCCACTGTGCAGTCACTCAAATGTGTATTTTGCCATAACACACTACCGACCATTAACCTTACCTTCCAGATTTTTTACTTTGCAAATTCCTAGATATGCTATTTTCTTGTATTTAATGAGAATGCAAATTCCTAGATATGCTATTTTCTTGTATTTAATGAGAATGAACCAACAATAGATGGCCTTAGAAAACATGATTATTTTGGACGAAACCTGGGTTTGATACTGTTTTAATGTAGATACTAATTTTCTTTCCAAATCAGTGAACTGAGGAACCCAAAACGAGAAGTTCAGATCATTTGGCTGGATTTTCCTCAAAAAAATCCTGCTTATCTGTGAGCACTGACTGAGTAGAATACAGTCACAACAGAGCAAGTGCAGGAAGCCTGAATTTATTTTCTCTTCCTTCACTTTGGCTGAAATTGTGATGTTTAGGATCACTGTTGTCAGACTTGACACTTTTGAATATACAGCACACCCAGCCTCAGATACAGCTCCACTCTGAAAAGACAAGAAGACGTCAAAGATAGGCTTTGTCACCCAGGCACATAAACTTGTCAGACTTACAGCTACCAAGGCACACCCTGCAGGAAGTTTACACTACCTCCAGTACAGCCTTCCACCTGCTCCAGAAGCACTTTATTCCAAGCCAAGTGGCATTGCCGTATCAGATGCAAATCCTGAAGGAACTGCTACAGCACTGAAGACATTCCCCATACCCTGACTTTCTAGGGACATCTATTATCCAAGGTAATGACAGAAGCACAGGAAGCTGTCAGGAAGAGAAGGAAGATTGAGGGTTGCAAAAAGACAGTTACAGTCTACAGTGTGTACTTCAGTTAATCATCAGGTTGTTACGCAATTACTACCTGATAGTACCCAACAGATCAGAACTTGCAGCAAGACAGAGTGACTCGGCTAGTGAGGAGGCAGAATGGTAGGGGCAGTTATACAGCAGAGACTGTTTGGCCTGAATTTTTCTTAGACTGCTTCCAATGGAATACTCTATGGGAGCAGAGTGAAACAAGTCAGCCTCCGAAAAGTGACTGCAGAAGAACAGAGATTTAACTCTGAAGTTTCACACAACTAGAGCAGTTCCCCCAGATAACACTAATTACACTTGTGTCCTCTAACATTTAGAAGAATTGAAACTTCAGAAGCAGAGATTTCACTGTGAACAAAATCCATATTTGGAACTAGTTTAGGTCAAATACAATATCACAAGCACATTTCCTCTAGCTTCCTAGACCTCCCACAAGCAAGCAAGTATTAACTAGCTGATATGTACAGCTAAACTAGAAAAATAGCTAAGCACCATCTTTCACTTCATTACCTGAGTCTCTTCTATGCTGCAGACTTTCTGACCAAAGACCCATTTGCTTGATATAATAGATGACAGACTATGTAATTTCATTATGCTTTCTTGACTTCAGATTATGTTTAAGAACACATCAGAGACACTCTGAAATCTCTTCTAAGCACATGAGACTTCAGGAACTTATTTATGGGCACTGTTGCATGAATCTTAAGGTACTTTTATTCCAACTGTTTAGGCACTACACATCTTGAATATTTACCAAAGACATACTTCTGAGAGTGGAGGACTTCAGCTTCATCAAGGTCTGTTTGGTTGCCCTTTAAATTATGAACTAGCTTCACAAAGATGAAGTAGCGAGAGCTTGGGTTTCACAACTTGTTTTTCTGAGGCGAGTACATTAACCATTGAAAAAACACAAACACGGCTGAGTAGTTCAAACAAAAGGATAAGTAAACTGATGATTAAGAATGAGACTTGGGAAAGGGATAGAGCTTGTTCAGGTAACAGGAATCCCTGCCCTTTAGGGCAAGGGTTTCCCTTCTGTTACAGCTGAGAGGAAGCAGAGTTATCTCTCCCCCCTCCCTCTGTAGCACCTTCTTCTCAGCGCTGCTAATCAGTTAAATGCCAAACAATGGAATACCAGCCTGGGGAGAAAGAGTGGGATACACATCCACTTTTTGGAAGCAACACACTCCTGTAAATAAAGAGAAATATAAAGCTACTAAAATAATAAAGAAGTAAGGTAGTCTGCAATTGCTAGCAAGCTTGCAAATCCAGTACCAGTTTGAAGTTTTAACGCACAGCAAGCAAGTTGCTGAGCCACAACTACGTTAGCTACACATGAGCAAAACTTCAGTGTTGGCCAAAGATCCAGACACTGATGAAGACCAGTTTTAGTTTCTTCTCCTAAGTAACCCAGTATTCTCCTAATAGTAAAAAGTATACATTTGTCCCAAACATTTTTGCCAGTGGCAAGAAATGTAACACTCCTACTGTGTGATAACAAAACACAGGCCTAAAAAAAAAATAAAAATAAACTCACACCAAGCAGAACACAAATGACTGACCCGATCTAATCTTCTCTGCAGCCCTGATGCAGGCTATTTACCTCCCTAAACCATCCCCGGGCACCACAGTCTGTTTTGTTTAGTATTCTAAAGCTTCCAAGTTGTCATAAGCACAAACACAGGCAAAAAGAGGTACTGATTCCTTGTCTTGTTGACACTTCTAGTGTCTGTGAATTACACTGAGGTTTTCTGTACGCTGCAACTATCCATACTCTTTTATTATCTCTCCCCTATGCAAGTATGTCCTCAAGTCATAGCGTAAAAGCTGTTTAAGTGGGTTTTTTATTACTCTACTGAGCACTCCAAAGAAAACAAGATTATACTATCACTATCAGTTTCACTACATGTGACTTCAACAGTGAGATTACAAACATTTGAGGAAGGCTACTAACCTTTACAGTTGATATCAAAGCTTATGTCTCCTTTGTCCAAGGTATCCAACAGCCGTTTAACTTCTTCAGCATTTCCATTTCTAGCATCATGGAGAAGCTGCTGCTCTGCTTCTGTAGTCATCTCTAATAAATGATACGAAAGAACAGATTTTGCAATCTCTTATACTGCTGTAAGTTACGTCTTAAAATTACATCACTTTTCCCTGTTATTTAATACTAACCCTGTTATGAGAAAGATAACTATTCTTTCTGTGGAACACACTTAATGCGCAAGCTGTTGCAACAGTCCAGCACTCAAGCTACTAAGAAGCATTAAAATTCCTCATACAAAGCAGTTAAATAACCAAATACGCATGTTTTCTTGCTTCTCTGTTTTCTAGGTTCTAAGGGTGGCTTGGGAGTTGAAGATCTATGCCACAAACAAGGCAAGCTTTGCTACAAGCATAACCAGTACGCATTTGCTTTTTCGTTACAAGGCTTTCACCCTTATCCCTCAAGGTTTCCAAAGACAACAGGAAAGGAAAAGAAAGGTAACTATGTACATCCATTAGCCCAAGTATTACTTAAGAATTAATTGACAGGTATTTTGGCTGCGGACCCTGGAGAACAGAATGTCTTCGCATGAAGGTGTTAGATAACCATCAGTGATTAGTACTATCATCTCTTGAGCCTGGGTATCTGAGGCTCTGCAACCTTGACTTGAAGGGGAATCAGGGACTCAGACAACTTTGTAGATTTAACCTTATCTTTAAGAAACACAATAGTACAATATAAGGAAGTTAACACACAACTGTAAAAGATCACTAATTAATTCTAATACCACCACTGCTCTTGAATTACAAAGGAAAAAATGGTATTTATGCCTTTCAAAGAAGGGAGAAAACAAAACCTTTTAACATAACTGTGTTACAGCTCCCTACTACATGGGGAGCCTTAGACCTTTGGGCAAGCGATACTGGTACGTACGAGGTCTGTTGATGAATACAGTTACTAAGTGATGTCTTAACCAATTTTTTTCCACACTGAAATCACAATCTGAAGTTGGTTTGCCTTTTTTTATTTAAATGCTATTACAACAACCACCAAATGTATGAAGTTTAACAAGTGTAAGTGCTGGACTGCATCTGGGACAGGGCAATCCTGGATGTGTGTATAGACTGGGGAATGAGATGCTGGAGAGTAGCAGTGCAGAAAGGGACCTGGGGATCCTGGTCACTGGCAAGTTGATTGGAGTCAGCAGTGCCCTGGCAGCCAGGAAGGCCAAGCGTGTCCTGGGGTGCATCAAGCACAGCATCGCCAGCCAGGCAAGGGAGGGGATTGTCCCACTCTGCTCTGCACTGGGGCAGGCTCACCTCCAGTCCTGGGGGCAGTTTTGGGCACCACAATATATAAAAGACATTAAGATAATACAGGTCCAAAGGAGGGCAACAAAGATGATGAAATATCTGGAGGGGAAGCTTTATGAAAAAAGGCTGAGGTCATTTGGTTTGTTCAGCCTGGAGAAGACTGCCAGGAGAACTCATTGCAGCCTTCTACATTCTCATGGGGGAAAGCAGAGGGGCAGGTACTCTTCACTCTTGTGACCAGTGACAGGACTTGAGGAAAAAGCATGAAGCTGAGTCAGGGGAGGTTCAGGTCAGGTATCAGGAAAGAGTTTTTCACTCAGAGCCTGGTTGAGCACTAGAACAGGCTCCCCAGAGAAGTAGACACAGCACCAAACCTGACAGAGTTCAAGAAGTGCTTGGACACTGCTCTCAGGCACATGGTGTGATTCTTGGGGCATCCAGCATACTGCCAGGACCTGGGCTCGATGATCCTGATGAGTCCCTTCCAACTCAGATTATTCTATAATTCAACTAGACCTAGATACAGCAATGCCCTATTTAAATACACTGCTTTTAAGATTTGTCAAGAAACTATTTTAAAAACAGCTTCAAAAGACTGTGCTGCTATAGACAATTTATTGCTGTTGATACAATAGGAAAACAAGAGGCTCTGTCCAAATTTAGTGTCTCCAGTTTAGTATGCTCACCTGACATACTAGATTTACCAGATCCTGCAGTCAGTTAATGATTACTGGCCTCACATAGTTAGCTTTCCTGTACCAGCAGAGGTTTTGATTGGTCCCACAAACTCTTTACACTCTGCTGTTCTGGACAGGCAGCTTGATTGCACCACGCACACTCACAGCTTAAATAGATGCAGGGAGCTCTTTGACTACGGTAAGGTAAGAAGCCACTCAGCAAGAAAAGAGACAGTGAGAACACTGGGTAAGGAACAAAAAGCCTGTAACAGATCCTGTAATATTCAAGATTGAGGCAGAAATCTAGAACAGGACAGACTGCCAAGGAGCTAACAATACAGCAAGGACAGGTTTCCCTACCTTTTCCTCAATCAGCAAAGGGGGAGAATCTGTTTTCAAAGAATTTGACAAAGACTAAGCAAGCCCTTTCTAGCACATTTCAGAAGAACAGACTGGATCAGTCACCTGCAGTCTCCCACAGACACAGGACACAAATGCCTTCTCCAGAAGTGGTTAGTCAGCACTCTTGCTCATGTATGCTTTTCAGTTCTACCAGAAAACAAAACAAAACAGTACTAGTTCTTCTAGCAGTCCTTCAAGCCCTGAAGCTACTTTTTCCTTTAAACCACTTGTGGAGGCAACACAGCAGAGTTTTTTGTTACTGGGGCAGGTATAATTTTCCTCAGTGAATCAGTTCTAGCAGTGTCTAGAGAATGATCAGAATCATGTATGTTAATGTATTATCAGCCTGTAATACTATCTCTGAAGCTGACTGACACAGTTTCAGTGGGATACAGAATGCAGCAGTGAGAATCACAGAAACCAAAGCTAAGAGGATAGTTAGACCCATTTTTCTGGCTTAGCCATCATGGAGAGGGGGGAAAGAAAAAAAAAAGCTGAGCTCATCCTTCATTGTCACCCCCTCCCACACAGTATTGCTTTAACCATCTCTCAGACAAGAAACACACTCCTATTATTACCCTGTATCATTTGTCAACATCCCACATAGTTAGCAGGTATGAATAGCAATGCACTTTCAACGCATTAAGAACCTGCTGTTTCCATTTGATATTGATGAGAAGGAAGAAAAGACTGCTTGGGAAAGAAACCAAGATGCTGATTCAAATAAACAACTCTTGTGTGCAGCAAGGCCCGTTATGTACATGAGCAGAATCTTAAACAGTTCAAGATATTCAGAAAGTTCAATCACTATATAAAATTACTTGCATAGTTTTTCTACCACCAAATAGTCATAAGGTTAAAAATCACTGATATGTTTGTACTCTTACAGCAAACATTAGCAATAGAGTAACATGCATAGTAATATGGTCTGTCTGCTTCACTGGTTTAGTCCCCAAAGACCTTGCTGTTTAGGCCAAGCCTCCAATTTCAAATACACTTTGTAAGCCTGAAGCATGCAATGATGCAGAAGAATGATTGTCTGGCTATTAATCACAGTTAGACGGATCACTCACGTGAAAGCGTTTCTACAACTGGGGCTGGAAAGTGAATCTGCATGCAGTTACCCATCAGACAAGTGGTAAAGAATAAAGTTCCAGCTAACAAGCTAAATGACATACCTAAATGAAGCTGGCAGCAAAGAGACTCTTAACAGAATCTTTTATACTCTTGTAAATACTGGTTTGAGTAACAGGATTTGCTCTCTAACAGAGAGAAACCACCAACAGAAGTTTGAGTGACAAGTTTAGAGCATGGAAATAAATCAGTACACAGGCACTTGCAAGCGGTGTGCACTTGCAGTGTACTTTGTACACCTATACTCCTGTGCAGACGTGAGTTTATTTGGTCCCACAACCCACCATGAAGAGAGCTCAAAAATCCCCACCACAGTTTTGAGGCAACAAGCCAGGCCATCAGCACTGAGGGAGAAACTTAACAGTTTGCTTTGGAGTTACTAGCCTTAGGACACTACCAGCAGGTTAATCTATATGAATTGTGCTGCCTCTATGCAAATCTACTAGCCACTTCAGAGAGAACACATCTTTCAGTCAGTTGTGCTGCCATCATTAGCTTATTCCATTAATCAGCTGATACAGGTTAAATCGTCCTTCACAACACCTATTTATGCCTTGCGCCCTTGAAAGGCTTGAATGGCAGTCTCCACAGTCACTGGTACATCATGACACAACACCACAGAACACTATTTAGCATCTCCTCTGCAGCTGAGATGTGACTGCAAGGCACTTCTGTTGAACTCATTAGGACTACCAGAGTAGTACTTGACTGCTAATTGAATCTTATCCTTTAAGAAGGTATAAAAAATAGCACTGAGATGCTCTGCTTTTATCTTCTTCTATGAGACCTATGCCAGAGTGATCCTGTCACGCTATTACAGGGTCTATCTTCACACAGCAGTTGTTTCCTGCACAGAGAGCACAGGTTACCATTCTGCCTGCATGCCTACTTAAGGGAGTTTTGCAGAATACTTCAACACAAAAGGCCACCTAACTACTGATGTACAAACTACCAACTTTACTCAACTGCTAGGATAAAGTCCAAGCAAAAAAAGCTCCTTTTCTCTAAGTGATCTACAAAGATCTAAAGTGCCATCCCTGATTATGAGGCAGGACTATTTGTAAGACTCATCTGCTTTTGCTTTGATTTCTTCTCCTGCTGAATCCTCCAGCCATGTACACAGCCCAGAACAACGACAATATACACTAATTAGAATATGAGTGGGTTTCACTCATATACAGCTAGAAAAGCAGGAGAAGCATTAATAGCACTAGCCAACTTAACATTAAGGCTCTGAGGCAGCAGCCACTGGATGCATGTCTCCTCATGACGAACAGTAAGGCCGGCAAAAAGCATAACATTGTCTAGTGTTTCAATAGATCTCCCTCTAGCAATGAAAATTAGATTCCTGTAGGAAAGGATGATACCCGCTCAGGAAGATTTCTTACGTGTCCCAGCACGCACACACTATGATGTGATGCTTGCAAAGAAGGCAGAAAAAAACGCACCAAACCGCACAAACAGACAGAACCTGTCTACAAACCCACACAACACACTGTACTGACAGGAGTTGCTCCAAGAAAGAGTGGCTGCACTAGAAGCGTGAGTGATGTTATCTAAAAGTAGTTGTTTCAGTCTTCGGGTAAAGGGTTGTAGAAGTTGGTCATGCTTCTATGACACAGTCCTCCTGTGAATGCTGCACCTCTCTAAAATAAAGATACTGTTTGTTTAATAGCAATTAACACATCTATTCAATACCACTCCCAAGGCAACACTACTTAAACTAATCCTCGTTCTTGCGCACCTCCTGGCTGTTTTCCGCACATATTTTAGTTCTGTTACATCAAAGACTTTTTTCAGCCTAGGTGCACCGAATAAGCTTACCCACAGCTCGTGCGAGACCACACCCAGATCAGCAGACAGGCACAGTCCCAAGCAGTCAGAACTTCAGCAGAACCGCCTGGAATCGAGCAGCTCGTTCCGGTCCCGGTAATTAAGCACTTTTAAAGGCGAGTCAGGCTCACGCGTCGCAGCAGCTGCGCTCCTTGCCTGCGGGGAAAGCTGCGCTCAGACCTGCGGCCACCGGCCAGCGCCGCGCCTGTTCCAGGGAGGGGAACAGCGGGAAGAGGAGGAGGAAGGGGCACCCACGCACAGCGGCAAGCGACGACACCGCTTCCCAAGGGCCAGAGACCACGCCGGCCCCCGCCTCCAAGGACGCCTCTGCTTCGTGCCTCGAGCCGAGCCTGGCTTTGGGCCGTCCCCTCGGCCCGCACAACGGACTCCTGAGGGGGGAACCTGTGACACCCCCACCCCCGAACACGCTCCGGGCGGCTGCGGGGGAGAGGCGGCCACGGCAGCAACAAAGCCAACGCCGCCGCGGGAGGGCGGCGCATCCCCCGCCGCGGAAGGAAACCCGCTCCGGGCAGGCGGGCGGGCTGACCCACCGCCGGCCTGGCCCCGCCTGGCCCCGCCTCGCCCCGCGAGCTGCCGCCGCCACCCCGCACTGTGCTACGCGCACCGGGCGCGCTTACATGTGACCGGCAGCGGCACCCCGGCAGCTCCCCCCGCCGCCCAGGGCGGGCGGGGCGGGCTCCCGGCGGGGCGGGACGGACAGGGCTCCGCCCGCCTGGCCGCCGCACCGCCCCCATGACCGACAGCGGCACCGGGACAGGCACCGGCCAGGCGGGCGTCCCATAATGGGCAGGCTCTGGGGGTCCGTACCTCGCCGCAGCCCACCCGGAAAGCCGGGGGAGGTGAAGCAAGGCCCCGCCGAGGGCGCTGCGTCCGCCCTCTGAGAGAAACGGGCCCGCACCGGGCGCAGCCGGCGGCGGCCGCTCTGCCCGGAGAGGGACAGTGACCCCCCTGCGACGCCGGGGCTCCCCGCAGGTACTGCCCTGTGCGCGCTGCGGTTTGGTGCCGCACTCGTTTCAGTAATGCCCAGCGACTGGATGAGGAGCAATGGCCATAAACTAAAACACACGAAGTTCCACCTCAACATGAGGGAGAACTTCACGTTGAGGGTGTCGGAGCACTGGAACAGGTGCCCAGGGCGGTCATGGAGTCTTTCTCTCTGGAGACATTCCAAACTCACCTGGACGCGTTCCTGTGTCACCTGCGCTGGGTGACCCAGACTTGGCAGGGGGTTGGACCAGATGATCTCCAGAGGTCCCTTCCAACGCTAACTATCCTGCGAGTGCCTGTCGCCGCCGCGGCTCTGGTTGCGGGTGCACGGCCTTGGCTCTGCTCTGCCCGGGGAGCGCCCTCGGCAGGGGCGGGACGAGGCGGGGAAGAGGCGGCGGGGACGCAAAGACACCGACAGGCGTTCAGAGAGATGGGGGGACAAACCGGCCTCAGAAAGGACTGTAACACTACGAGAATGGTGCATCGCCAGAGGGGGAAAAAAGGGTCTTTATGGAAATCGCTTTGGTGGCGTATACAACCGTGGTGCAGGTGAAAGAAAATTGTGAATACACACACTGCTTCTAAGAACAGCACAGCAACCTAAAAGAGAAATTGGGTTCTACCAGGGACAAAAAGTGAAGTACTCACTTTTTCCAAGGCCCTTTGGTCCACCACTCCTTCCCCTCTGTTTGTCCTACCCTTTTTTATTCTCCACTACACCTTTCATCTGAAGCCAAGAGCTGGCACCTTGTTTTTCTGCCTTTAGCACGTGAGAGGGGTTGCGTTTTGAAAACTCCCACAGTGCCTTTGAAATCCTGCAAGAATTTATTAAGGGAGCAGGGAAGCTTTGCAGCGTTGTGGCATGACCAAGTCTGTGTCATATGCAGAAGGAGCACTGAAAAGGTAGGGCAGGAGCCACAGGTGCCTTGACAAACTACCACAAAAGATTAGGATGAAACTTCTGTTCCAAAAGTGAGCAAGTTTAAACCTGAGCAATTCTTGTGAAACTCTTCAGGCATAGATAATGAGGCAAGCTTCATTTTTCTGTATTGTCTATAGCAACAGATATTTTTAATGTTTGAAGAATGGCATACCAAAAAGAAGAAAAGGAACAGTTCCACACCTGCAGAGTTAACACAAATGTATCATGTCTGCACTTCTGCTGCCTTTTATTACTTTTAATTGGTTTATCTTAAGAGATCTGCTTCCAGCGATGCTTTAGTAATAATTATATAACGTCTGAGAGGCTTCAGGAAAGGATCACATTGGCTTTCTTTTCTTAGGAGCAGGGCTTCAAGTTGCTGCCCTTACTTTCAAAGCACTAGCTGTGTCATCCCCACATACCTTTTCCTTTATTTCTTCCTCTTGCTTCTGACTTTGAGCTATCTTTCACAATGCTATAAATGCTTTAAGCAACCTCACAATAAAACCTTTTCCTATTTTGTATTTATTTTGCATACATGATTACAAAATTAAAATATGTATATTACCACCTCGTATTTCTTACAAATGTAATAATGAAATAGAGGTATTGTCAACCGCCTACTCTATAACCCATTGCAATGCAACACAGAGTTTGCAGTTCAGTTTCACCCTTCGGCCAGTCAGTGCAGGGTTCTTCTCTGAATCTGAGTAAGAAAGGCCTGAAAACAAATAACTTAATAAATTTAATGTTTTAAAAAGACAGAGTAAAGACCAACAGTTACAGCAAGTAAATCAGAAGCCATGATGTCCACATTCCTGCAGCATTGGATTGACCCTGGATGGACTTCTCCCATGGCAGGCTGCACAGATCCTATCTCTGGAGAAAGGCTCCTCTTTGGTTGCAGTATTTTAGTTTTCTTACAAGAAAACAACCATTCATAAAGGATGTTCACGAGATAGGTTCACTCCTTGCTATGCTTCTAGATAAAGGCAAGGCCATGCAGGTGGTGTAATCGCCTGCACTCTGTGCCAAGGAGCTGGTGGAGTTAATCCTGCTTCCAAGGGTTTTGTGCACCACAACCCAGGCCTGAAAGCAGCACAGCACAGGCCTGGGCCTGCTCCAGTAACTGCACTGTGAATCACCGACCTCTGGATGTACAGTCCTCTCCTGGCCAGGATCACTACACTCCCCCTGCTTCCATTTGTCTTGAAATAGTGTCTGTTTTTCACCTGTGTCTTGCCTCCTTGCACATCCCAAAGTAATAATGACCCAGTGCATTTTAGACTTTGAAGTGTGGAAATGAGAAAAAGAGTGTTGCTGATATCAAGGTTTTGTTCTAAGTGAATTTTCTCTGTTTGTTTTTTTTTTTTTTTCATGTCTTTCCTTTTTCAGATAACCTGCTGAAATTAGTGATTCAGAAAGCATGAAATGTGTCCCATCTTAGGGCTGAGCACACTGGCAAACAGCCTCGCACAGAACTCACTGAACTGTTTTGTCTGCGATTTTCCCAGAATAGTATTTTTATATCCTCTCAGGTTCTGTGACGGGGCAGCCTTTATCGCACTGACACTTTGTGTTCTTCCTCTTCAGACTACTGGTCAAATTTGAGATATATGACTGGCAAGGGAGTGCACACAGGGAAATGAGAAATGAAAGTAATAAATGATACATGATGGGTTGTATGTTTGTTTTCACGCAGTAACATGTTAAATGACTGTGTGTTTGTTAGCTCACCAGCAGTCCTAAACATTTGTTCCTTAGCAGCTTTCATGCAGCCCTGGTGCACTTCTTGAGGAAACTGCTCCTCAACTCTGAAAAGCACAGGTCTTTGCCCTATTTCCATACTGATTTTATTTACGTGTGGATCTCTCTGGATTACCATGGGCAACTGCCAGTGAGCGATTGAAGCAAATGTTCATGTTGTGCTGAACTGCCTGCAATAGGAATTCTTGCAGATGTGAGTCTGTTGCTGAGTTTCTTTCATACTTTGCAGGAAATAACCATAAAATGTGAATTTGTGGATGGTGTGAGCGGGATTGCCTCCTGAGCTGAGAAATGCTTTTTGCTGCTCAAAGCAGCACTGAAGCCAGCTCAGGTAGTTTCTTGGGGTATCCTCTAGCAGGGAAAAAAAATCCTGTAAGAGAGAAGAGTTCCTTTTAACGTGCCCATTTTTATCTGAATGCAGGTATGGCAGGAGAAAATGTGAGGATTCACCTCTCAGGAAGCTCCTAAAACCTGCTAGTAGTTACTACTTCATAGAAAAGCTTTTGGATTTCTGTAGCTCTGCAGAAGGCAACTGTACCCTGCTATAGCCAGCACAAAACCAGGGTTATAGCTATATGAGAAGAAACATTTCTAACCAAGGTGTTAAGTCACCTGTACATATGCTTCTCCTCAGTCTTACCAGACATGTAGTTTTAGACCAAGAATCAGACTTGTTTAATGCACTTTCTTGTTCTTGTGACTGAATCAGTTTGGTTTGGTTTTAGTTCCAAAATAATAAATCAGCTGTATATGGAGAGTTTATACCTATAAACCTTATAGCTAATTTATTGTGGTCAGTTTAGACCACAGTCTAGCTAAATGCATCATTGTGGAACTGAAATCAGCTGAACTACTTTGTCCTCAAATGGATAAATGCTCATTATTGGATGACCCAATTAAGATTTCTATTATAGAATGAGATTTCTTTTGACTGTAGAGTGGAATTGGAGCATTAAAGAAAATTTAGTATTTTGTTGAAAACTATAGCAAAATGCTCTCCTTGAGCTATTCTTAAGACACTACTGGAAGAGTCTCAGTAAAAGAAAATCCTGCCCAAAACAAGAGTACAAAACTGAGGGCATTAATCAGTAGTACACGACATGACATGACATTGTCCTTATTTGTTCTCAATCTTCCTCTTTCTTTTATTGTAAAGGAGAAGTTGAAAATGCATCATGTTGTTTGAACTGTTGTACACAAAATAAAGCAGGGCTATGGATATTTTACTCAAACCTCAATTCTTCTGTATTTCTTAGTTCTGTGTTTTTCACTTATTTGTGATTCAGTCCTGACTGAATTAATATTATTTGTATCTTGTTTAAGCTTTTTGTGCTCTAGTGTTAGATTCTAGTTGCAGAAGGGAGTAATTACCCAGTGTATTATCTTGCCCTGACAAGACAGAATAAAGAATTTGAATTCAAGGTAGTGACTTGGGCTGCTTCCTGACCTCAGGGTTTTCTTTGGCTTAATTGATTTGACTTGAGTTTTCAATGTTTTCTTTGCTATCTGTGGTTCTCAAAGACGGAACTGATGGACCAAAGGTTAGACTTTGTAACCATTTTAAATATCAAAGTTTAAGCATAGCTGTGAAGAGTATCCTTTTGGGAGATGCCTCACCATAAGGAACAGTGAGGTTCAGTTATGTACTAAAAGAATACCCCAAATAGTTTAGTAAACTCTACTGTGCTGACATCCTTTATTTGAAACCTGTGGATATGTATTTCATATCTGCTCTAATAGAATGTTTCAGACAGACAAAGACATTAATTATCTGGTAAATACTCCTGTGCACCATATCGGTTCAGCTACTCTGTTATTAATTTAGTATCTATAAACATGCTGGAGATTCATTAGCCACATTTATCTCTATTTCTATTTAATAAGACTTGTCACAAATAAAAATGACAATGAAAGGAAATTAGGGAGTCCTCTGAAATCTGTTAGAGATATCTACAGTCCATACAGCTTTTGTTATTTATTCTCTGTGCCTCCTTATCTGGAGCAGTATTTTTCCTGGCCCAACAGCAGATTGCTGAAGTCTTTCATATCAATGCTTTTATGACTTATAGGCAACAGTCATAAAAATTGGCAATAACATTTTTGAGTTATTTAATAACAAAAAATGTGTATAGTAATGTAACTCAGTTGTTCAGCTAAGTCAAAGCTAGCAATTTATAAAGCACAAGCAGTAGAGAGAGATTTCTGTCAGAAAGTTTAAGTCCTGTCATAGTTGTCTCTTTAGATTTAGAAGGCAATTTAGTATTAGGATGAACAGATGGAGCACCATCTTTTCTAGGTCCTTATTAAAGCTTTCGGTTATGTTTAGGTCAGAAGGCAATTGTTTAAACAATAAGCTCACTCTATGTCTCTCTCTTGCTCTTTTAAAATTAACTGGAATATGTGACTTTGTAAAATGTGCATTTTTGTCATGTTCTAAGACTGGGTAAATTATTTTTATTATCATTTCAAAAATAATTAAACCAACTCTGTCCGTGACCTTGAAGACAAAGACAGTCTTCTATTCACTCTAACTCTGAAATAATTTCTGTAGAACCACTGTGCAACCAGTTCTCCATCCAGGATATATGTAGTTGATAATACAGTGCTACTCAGTTGTCCCTACTCAGTTGCATCCTGGCTGTTTTTTAATGCTGCTGCTGTTGTTGTTGTGGGTTAGTTTGTTTTGGTTTTTGTTTTGTCTTTAGAACACCTGCCCTGATTGTCACAATCATTCTGAACTCTAATCCTGTTCTCCGGAACGGGTGCAAATTCTCTAAGCTTTCGAGAAAGGCAAAACGAAGTTTACCTTGAATTCTTCCCAACTGTGTATAAAATCACGCTGGAAGAAAACATAAACTACAAAAACTGCAAAAACGGTGAAACCCATGCTTTGCACGCAAGGAGATGTTTACTGATCAGTGCTGCCTCTGAGAGAGATGCCTTAAACTTGCCGAAGTTAAATAAAATAAATGGATTTCGAGAAATGACATGAAATGTAATTAATGCAATGAAAACTGCTTGGAACACCTGTTACTCTTTTAAATAATTTTTTAAAGGAAATTGTGTAGTTATGTCAATTCGTTCATTCCGAGTGCCATAAATGCAAGGTGAAAACGGCTGCATCAGTAAAATCCTCACTGAAACAGAACTGCTTACACACTTCAGTTTAAAAACCGGATGTAAGAAACAAGGGAAAAGCGCACAAGACGGATATAATGAAGGTTGTGTGCCACTGCGAAAGAGGAGGAGATCGTCGGCCCACCGCCTCTGTCCCTCCAGCGGAAGGAAAAGCCCTCAGCGTCAGCGCCACGGCTGCGCACACGGCCCGGCGCCGGGCTGCTCCCTGGGCTTTTCCCTCCTTCTCCTTCTCTTCCTCCTCCTCCACCCTTCGGAGGTCCCGATGGCGGCGAGTGACACGGAAAGGGCCCAGCAGCAGGTGAGCGGCGGAGGGGGTGAGGGGGCTGCGGGGAAGTCGGTGACTTCAGGGAGCTCCTGGTGAGCCGCGGCCCCCTGAGCGGCTCCGTGCCCGCTGTGGCACGTCTGCACCGCCGACCCACTTCAGGTGTTTCATTTCTAGGTGGAAGGCACTCCTCCAGTTTTTCTTTATGGAATTTGCTGAGTGTCCGCTCTTCCTCAGAAAGAGCTTAGTGCCAAACCCTCGGGGTCTTTCTCCTGCGGGGGTCCCACCTAGCCAGGAGCAGCACTGATTGGGAGCTGCAGGGAACGTGTTGTCATCTGCTCCCTGTCATTTTGCTCACCTGGTCACTGCTGAGAATGACAGGATTGGACTGAGAAATTCAAAAACTGGTGTGTGTGTGAGAGACAACTGAGCGAAAGTTACTTACAAAATCACAGAGTCAGTTATGTTGGAAAATAGCTCTGAGATCATCGAGTCCGCCCTGTGACCGAACACCACCACGTGAACTAGACCAGGGCACTGAGTGCCACGTCCAGTCTTTCCTTAAACACCTCCAGGGACCGTGACTCCACCATCCCCCTGGGCAGTCCATTCCAGTATCTAATCACCCTTTCTGTGAAGAAACTCTTCCTAATGTCCAGCCTAAACCTCTCCTGGTGCACCTTACGTCCTGTGAAGCAGGACTGGATCCCTAATACTTATGGCCTTCCAGTGCAGTGAATCTGGTCACATCTGTTGATAATTTGTAGAAGAGCACGACTTTAAAAAGATGAAAGGCGGATTGGCACACAAAGTTGTGTGTGCTTTATGGGGGGCGTTATTTACTTTTTCTTTTTTCTTTTTTTTNGTTTTTGGGGGGGGTTTTTTTTTTTTTTTTTTTTTTTTTTTTTTTTTTTTTTTAGATTGATGAAATTGAAGCCCTTTCATCAATCTATGGTGATGATTGGTGTGTTGTTGATGAAGATGAGAAAATATATTGCATTAAGATTGGTGACTGCCTGGATCAACCAAAATGGACCCTCTGTTTGCAGGTATAGTGGTGGGAAGAAGTTTTGCATAAGTTTTGCAGTTGGACTGATGCAGGTGAAACCCTTTAAATATGGTTTATTATCTACTTGCATTAAGAAGCTTTTGGATTGGAGTCTGTGATAAGACTTTTCAGTGATCGTTCCTGTAAAACATTGATGTGCTTGTGATATACTCAGTAGTTGTGTATCCTAATTCCACACCTGAGCAAAGCATTTCAGTGTATTTCACCAAAGAAAAATTTCTGAAATATTTTTTACATCGACTTTGTGCCTCAGTGAATCTGCTGCAGTTGCTTGTAGATTTGCTTTCTGGAAAGTGTTGAGACAAAAAGAAATTTGGATTAACTTAATTGATCAAACTCCTTACTTTATGTTTTCAGAACTGAAAGCAATAAGTTTACTTAGTGTAAGAAACACTGAAGTCTCTACTTAGGGAAGTCCAGTGCCACTTATTTAAGTCCAGTAATCGTGTGTGCTGCTTCTTTCAATTTTTTTCTGTACTTTATTTTGCATTGGTATAAATTACTCCATGAAACATTTTTGTGTGCATTACCATTATTGGAATTTAAAATGCAAATATTCAGTTGTTGTTGTAATTCCGTAACAACGTACCCAAGTGTCTTCTTCATTTGTAACACGAATTGTAGTCCCAGTGCCTGACATCAGAGTCCTTCAGTGAAGCTCAGCTAGCTGAGGGTAGTCCAATGAATACATATCCTGAATTTCTTTCAGGTGATTTTGCCGCCAGGATATCCAACTGCAGAGCCACCTATTTATCAATTAAAGTAGGTGAAGTTTCCTTGCAAACATTTGTGTTTTCTGAATTGACACTGTTAATCGTTTACCTGTAAGTGGAAGTTTAGTTAAAATACTCCTTGAATTAAAATACACTGGGAATGGGGGATGTTTCCAGCAAGGATATTCTATTCTTTATCCTGCTTTTTCCAAGATGTTTATAGCTGGAATCTTGATGGTTGGCAAGGTGTTCATCACGTTTATTTGGGAATGTTGGAAGCAGCATATAGCACAATTTTCATTGCATTTCTTTTCATTCTAGTGCCCCTTGGCTTCGAGGACAGGATTATACGGAACTAGCAAATAGCTTGGAAGAAATATATTTGTAAGTTCAAGACTGTGGAATATAGTAAAAGGAGACAATGTATTTTCAGTTTCTATCTATTCTGCACTTGAATGTTGAAACACAGGATGTGAAAACATTTTGTTGTGTCTATGAACGTTAAGTGGCATACCAGTTTTTCTTAAAAACTAAGGGATAAGTAGGTTTTAAAATAAACATATGCAGAATCTATTAACTGGAATCTGGAGCATCATGGACTGTTTATTATCACAGTGTGCAGCTAACAACAAGGCATAATGAATGCATAACAGCATTTAGAAGTACTCAAATTACATGATTTTGAATTGCTGTGAATGTGGGATAGAAAATGTAGCAATTTTATATGGTTTATTTCTTTCAGATCCCAAAGATAATGTAAAATAAATTAAAAAAAAAAAAAGCCCCAGATAGTGAAATCTGAGCATCTTGCATAAGAAGTGTTTTTTTAATGCCATAAGAAAGAGAGAACTTAGCTTGTATCAGGGTTTTTTACTTTGATTAACTGGATTTCTTAGCTAATTGAGCAACAGTTCATTTAAGCAAGGAAAATTTAATTTGAAGTGTTGAAAATGCACAAGGATTTTAAGTGAAAAGTTCTGTGTGATCACATTCACTACAGTTGTTCAGTGGAGCAAAAATGACAGAGGTTGTCCTTAATGCTGTCCAGATTCGAAGGATTTGATGGAGTCTCTACCACAGGTAGAGCTGCTGTAGGTGATTATTTAAATGACCTGAGCATCTAGCACAAGCTGGCACCTGAGGACTCTGAGCATGGTTCTTTTTTTGTTCTCCCCTCTGCAGTCCCGTAGGCTGTCAAATTGTACTGGTCCAGTCCCTCGCAGCTCCCTTCTGTCTGTATCAGCTGCTGTTCAGAGCCCTGGCTGGTCTGCTCTCACTTTTGTTTGTTCAGCAGGAAGTGAATGTGTTTGTACTTTGGGCCTTATATGTCATTTTAGATTGTTTAAAAACCTGGAGTAATCACTGATGTGCACAGTATTTGTGAGAGCCTTTTATCTATTCAACGTCTGAATGGTTGTCAGATGAACAGAGATACTTTGCATCGTTCACATTGTGTTTGACCAGGTTTCTAGTTCCTAGGGATCTAAGTTGTGAAGGTCTGCAATCTAAACCAACGTGAACTATACTGTGAATTGCTATGGAAAAAATGGATAATTATAGATCACAAGTCTGTTTTGGGAGACAGGAAGTGTAATTTACAACTCTTCAGAAACCATAATTGGGTGATGGCTGGACAAATTGCTATTTACTTTCATAAAGCAGGGAAATTTTATTCCTTTTCTAATCTTTTTCATTCCATCACTAAAAAAAGAGTCTTCAGGTATTAAAGCAGTGCTTCTGTACAATAAGCAGTGTGAAATCAGGGTGTTGAATTGTTCTGGAGTCTGTCTGGATTTTGCAGTCAGAGCTACAAGTTCATGAAATCCTTATTTTTGCTTGAATATTTTCTTAAAATATGTATGTTTATTTGAATTTGATTGTTTCCACAGCAGTGCTGTATACGTTAAGCAAAGTTCAAAGATGTAATTTTGTTATTTACTTGGTGCCCAGATGGTGGCAGTAAGAATAAAATTAATGAGAAATCATGAGATACCTACGGCCGTAAATCTTTAGTTTTGTTTCTTAGACAAACATGCGCAGTTTATAACCGTTACAACCATTTGAAATGTATTTTGAGTTGTTTGGGTCCTGCTGCACAAAAAGGAAGCATTTCTTAGCTCCTGACATGCATATATAAAACGTGTTCATCCCATCCTCTCCCAGTACGCTAATACACACCTGTGCCCCGAGTGAAGCCTAAATCTTTATCTCCCTATGCTATTGCACTGCCTGTTACCCAAACTGTAGTTTCATTCCAGTGCTCCACTGACCTACCATCACAGTCCACCAATACGTGTTTCACCCAGTGAGCTACTGAGACAGAACTGCACACAAGCCTGCCTAAGCTCTTTATCTCACTGGCTTGTGTTCTATTTCTGTGTGTCTGAAATCTGTATGTTATTTGATGTACTTTCCAAGTGAAGTCTGTAGAAGTGATTCTTCATTTACCATGAGTTTTTACTTCCAGACAGAACCTTGGTGAAAGTATACTGTATTTATGGGTGGAGAAGATACGAGAAGTTCTGATAGAAAAGGCACAGTCTTCAGATCCAGGTACTTCAGAAAATACTTGGGGTTTTCATTTTCCTTCTTGTTCCACTGCGAAGTAAGATTTCATACAAGTTAGCTTATGCCCACTTTTGAATTGGATCTAAATACCAGGAAACAGTCTGCAGTGTCATGGCTTACTGTTTTACAGTGGTAGTGTCCCTTTTTAAAAAGCAGTAGGGAAAAGAAGGTGGGGGTGGCCTGTGAACAGGAACAAGGTCCTCAGTTCTCTCAGGAATGCAGTTACTTGTATGAAAGGACGGTGCTGCCCACGGGTGCATTATGCATTGTCCTCTGTTCTGCAGATGAATTATTCATACCAGTAATTAACTTCTGGTGTTGAGTGCACTGTTGGAGGATTGGGATTCAAGAGAAGATAAACTTCAGTGGAATATGCAAATGACTAAGTGTTCCATCATTTTACTTTTTCATCCTTCTGTTCATTTTACTGTATTGGGATGAGAAATACATCATCAGTGGAGTGATTCTTCTGCTGTTATTCTTGCATCATGCAGTGATTCTTCTGCTGTTATTCTTACAGAATTTGTGTAAATTCACAGTTGTTCTTTCAAAAAATGGTGGTGGGGGTTTTGTACATTAACATGTTAAATTGCTATGAAATGCGTGAGTGACATGCGTGCGTGCACATAAGGCAAAAGGAAACAGAACTACTTTTCTCTGTTGGGTTTTATCTTAGTCCTGTGAGAAATAAAAGTCTGAAGAAAAAAAAAAAAATCATTTTCAGTGTTGTTCCATGGTAAGGTCCAGTGTTAGTCTTTCAATAAACTGTGCATTTTGTTGCTACATCACAGACACTGGAGAAGTCATTTTTCACTGACATGACTAAAGGAGTGGACACTGAGAAGTGAAAATTTTACTGACAGTATCGGAGGTTTGGGTATTTTGACCACAACCTTATGGCTTCCATTTTTGAACATGCTTTATCACCCCTCTGTTTTTTTATGGAAAATACATATAAGAACATCACAGGCCCTCTAAGTAGCAATCGAACTGTGATGTATTAATTTGGCTCTAAATCCAGATGTCAGAACTCTGTATGTTTCCTCCTTTGTTATTGACTATTACTTTTTGGGTGTTCTATGCATGAAGGAAAACAGGATTTTGGGAATCCCAGAATACTTGAAGGATGTTGAGAGAGATGTTTCAAATCTAATAATTTCACTCCCTCTTGAAGTAGCATTGAGCAACAGCTCTACATTTTTCCCCAAATGACCAGTAAGTGACTGTAGTTTTTGTGAAGCAGCAGCTTAATTTGAGCTCTAAATTCAGATTAAAGGTAGCACTTTGAATGTTTAATGGAAATAGTAAACATTATTGTTCTTTTTTTTCTTAGAAATACTGTTACTTAGTATTGAGACAGAAGATCTTATGGAAGGATCAGATAGTATGAGTATTTTATTTTTGATTCTCAGGAAGTTTTTAGTTAATACTGGGCTGAGTACTTTTGGGTTTTGTTGTAATTAATGTTACTATTCTGCATTTAAAAATTTGTGATGTCGAACTGTTTTGAACTAAAAGGCCGGAGACTTTTGAGAAAAAGTGTTTGAAATTTTGTTTTACTTGTCTTGCAAAAAATGTGTAATAAATTCTACTACTTGTATCTTAATAGAACCGGATACTAAGAAAACCACTGAAGAAGTTGATGAAGATGATGGAGACGATTTTCTCCTAGACTATCAGCCCATTCAGGAAGATCAAATTAAAGTGTTAAGTTACACTACATCTGAAAGTCAGGAAGGTAAAAAATATGCTCTTGTTAATTCTGTTGAAATAATTTAAAAGAGGCCTGAAGATTCTGCTTTTCTACTCAGCTTTAGAGTAAAACTAGTGACAATAGAATTATAATAAAGTTTAATAACAGTGATTAAAAAATGCAACATGCTTTTGGTGGGTTTGTATGTTATTTTCTGTACTTCACTTTAACAAGTCCCTTTTTTTTAAGTTGTGACATTCTTTACTTTTATAGCCACATGCATTGTTTCTGTACTCTTAAAAGAAAAGAAACACTCCCTTGTTTGTGACCCATAGATGAAGAACTGCCGCCCATACATCATGGAAACCCAATCACAGATCGAAGGAGCACTTTCCAGGCACATCTGGCTCCAGTGGTGACTACCAGACAAGTTAGTAGAGATCAGTTCTTCTCCTTTTGCCTTTACTTTGAGCTTGACAAAGTATTACTGAAATACTTGGTATTTGCCAAATATGTCAGTCTGTCTGTCTGTGCATCTTTCTGTGCTAATATTTTCTGAGTAGTTATCGATGTCTTGCTTTCACTGTCAGCTGAATAATTCTATGTAACAGCTCTGCAATGCTTCCTGCTATTCTTCACCATTATGTGCATTAGATGTAAGAGAGTAAGAACACTGTGATTTGACTTCTGGATGTTGGCAGGTTTATCATAAGATCTTTGGAAGTTACTGAGTCTATCATGTGTTAGCTGGAAAAGGAATTATATGGGTTTATAAATGTATTCCCTCCTTCAGAAGGGAATTCTGTTGAAAAACACACTTGGATCGTGCATAAGTAAATCTTGATCATGGCCTAATTGAGAGGGGTTTGGAGCTTCTTTTGTACGTGACTTTCCATCTGTTTCCATCAGCTTCCTTTGGTCATCCCTGTTTAGTGGGGAAACTACTTTTCTTTTATTAACTCAGAGTTAAACCTTGAGAGGATTTTTCTCTTTCTTTTTACGCAATTTGAGGGGTTTTTTTAAGAATTCTTGGTAAGGGTTATTGTCAAGTGCTTCTTGAAGTTCCAGGTAAGCTAGGTCTACTACATGGTCAGTGACTATGAAAAAGCATTGACAGATTGATGGGGTTTTTAGGCTGATTTCTCTGTAAAAAAGCTGTAATGTTTGAAGCTGTTTGTGGTTTTTTTGTTTTGTTTTGTTTTTTCTTCCCCCTCAATAGTTTGCTTGGTATGGACATAAGAATTGGTCTCTGAATCCTGGCATCCCTTCTGGAGCACTTTGACCTTTCAAGTTCACATACACTGTATATTTATTTGGGTTTTTGTGTATGTAGGAACAACCTTACTCACAAATCATGATAAAAGGGTGAGAGTATTTTAAAATGAAAGGGATTTGTTAAGCCAATGATTCACATTTCTTCCCTTTCTAAAGCAACAGAGTTCATTTATAATATATGTATTAAGGAATCACTTAAAGAAGGTACAGCTGTAGCACAAAAATGAATCTTGAAAGTATGTTTTTAGTAATCTGGTAGCTGGTAAATAAGTAGTGTCAAAGGTGATAATCGTTTCATGTGACTTGTGCTTTAAGTCCATGTATTGGAACTTATTGTTTCAACTTCTTGTCCATTTTTATGAAAGTGTATTAAGGAATACAAATTGTCTTCCTTCAGCATTCGAAGTAAGGAGAAGACAGATGTCTGAAGTAATATTCTCCATTAAGAACAGGATTTTTTTCATTGAGATGTCTTTTATTTGAGGTGATTTTTGTCAGTTGAATTTCTTCAAGAAGAATTGGAAAGAGCACAGTATAGCTAGGGCAGATATTAAATATATCTATTGGTTACTCCTCTGAGACATTCGTTTTTGAAGGGAAGGTAATTTACTTGCCAGGCATATTTTCCCAGTCTTTCTCAACTTCAGTAATGTTTTATATTATGTATGAAAATGATGTCTTAATCAAAAGCTCTTTTTTTTTGCTAGACCCTTGGAAAGGGTTGAACAATTGCTAGCTTGTTTACTTAGAAACATATGATGAACTGATATTGGTAAATGTTTTGCATTTGGTACTTCTTAAGAGCAATGACATAGACATGATGGGAATATCTGTTTTCTGGGAAGTACTGACACTTTCAGACCGCTAATAGGACATTTTCTGGTTTTACTGTTCTTTCTGTGAAGTGGAAACTGTGAAAAAAAGCATGTTTGAGGGAAAAGGAAAAACTTGAAATGTTTTTAGGGCTTTCTAAACATTGTGGTTTTGTGAAATAACTAAAGGCAGTGTGTAGTGGGAATATGTATGTCAAGCTGTGTTCTATTCAAGCTTCATTTTATTGTTAGAAGAATAGGCAGGTGCAATTGATACTTAATACTGACTAAAAATATTTTCCAGATCTTACTGTCCCTTGTTTAATAAAGCAATTTGACCCTTCTACATCTTGAGCAATAGTATGAATGTACACAATGTACAAATTCAAGGGACAAGCTGTTTTCAGTATCCCAGAAAAATTGTTTAAAGCAAGTATGAGAGTACTGAGAAGCTGCTTCTTGAGTTATCATACTGAACATTTTATGCCAAAGCATGAAATTGTTTCATTGTAGTGCTGGGGAGATGGTTTTTTAGCAGTGACCTTGAGAGGGATGGGTGAAATCGCTGTTATAAAAGGAAGGTTTTTTCTGTTGTTTTCTATAGGTAAAAAGAGTTCTTGAAAAATTATATGAGAACAAGAAAATTGCAAGCGCTACCCACAACATATATGCATACAGGTGAGACACAAACAGTGATTTTTTTTTTTTTTTTTAGTGTTCTTTGACAAATGAGTGCAGGACATGAGAAAGAAATTCCTTCCTACTAAATTCCTTGCTGTTAAAAGAAATTCCTTGCTTTAGAGAGTAGGTTTCTTATTTGTATGGTAAGTGTTGCAGGTGTTACTTTGAATTTGAGATGAAGAAAGTAGGACATACAGTAGGAAAGAAGATAGTGAAGCAGCATTAGCAGTAGAAAAAAAAAGGGGATTTGAACATGTGTTGGTATACTTTGTGTAGTATGTCTGAGCATGGAAATGCTACATCATCCTGAACTAAATGTGTTTTCACTTGGGTGAAGTAACTTCTTTTTCCCCCCCAACCTTATATTTAGAAATAGCTGAAAATGTTCAGTTGAAATAAGAGTCGAATCAGAAAGCCTGATGCAGACATCTGGCATATGAAGTTTCAGCTGAAATACAAGAAACTTCAGGGATTATGAGAAACAGGTAAAATTGAGTGTGGCAGTCATCTGCCTCTGGCAATTTTTGTGAACATAGCTTATGTGAAATGAATTGGTCACAGTCCAGATAGCAGTGTAGGTTTTCTGAGGAATGTAAGTGACAGTAAAAGGGAGCCCGTTCATTACTGAAGGAACCAGTCATCTGAAAAAGCACGTACAGATCCATTCATGCCCATCCCGGTGTGATCCTAATGAAACATGAAATGAGAGCAAGTGAGAGCTTATTTTACCAAAAAGTAAAAGCTTCTACCTAAGTTAGAAGTTTCTGTAAAGAGGGCATTTCTGTTCTTACAGATGATGATCTGGCCTCTTTCGCTCTTATTATCCAAATCCACTTGAAAAAAAAGAAGGAACAAGCACATACTTGCTGCTTCCTCTTTGTCATTTAATACTAGAAGCCTCTTTCCCATTGTGTCACCTGTAACTAAGTTCAGAAGTTAGGAAATAAGTTCGTAACAAACCAACTTATTGCTCAGTAGACCTCTGAGCATTACTTCTGGAAAATTAGACCTGGGCAGCTATCCTTTTTGTGAAACAATACGCCCAAAAGTTTACTGCAGAGCCCCCTGAGGAAGGAGATGGCATGGAGAATCCAAAGGCAAATTTCATAGTTTCATGTTGCTGCTGAAATACAGACCTAATTAATTATTCATAATGTTTTTGTCCAAGTTCTTCCAACTTCTAGGTTTATAGCATAATTTGAATCTGTATGTGATAGAGTTGGTTTCATCTAGATGTAATAATTAGGCTAAAAGCCTGGGTATTTTTCTGTTTAGGGACTTTAAACTGGTAATGACTGGAGTTTGCCTGAAGTAGCTAAAGTCTTTGTAAAAGCTTCTCAAAACTTGTTCTACTGTACAAGTAAACTTTTGTGGTTTACCCTATGCCTCATCCTGTTTTCTTGTAAATGTCTGTAGTAGAGAATTAGATTTGATTGATACACGTGTATGAAAGATCTGAGACTTTATTAATCATGTAGAAATGGTAGTTGATTGACGTTTTTAAATCCATTTTATGCCATTTTTTTTCTGTTACAGAATATACTGTGAAGATAAGCAGACATTCCTGCAGGATTGTGAAGATGATGGAGAGACAGGAGCAGGTGGACGTCTTCTCCATCTTATGCAGGTTGTAGAAATTAATCTTTGACTTCTGGAAATCCTGAATTTAAATTGATTTTAAAAATCACTACAATGTAAATAAGCTTGTAGAAAATTTTTTTAACTTTTGTTCTGCTAACAGCCAGCCAGAGGATTGCTTTCTCAAGGTGAAAGGAGAAACACAGACTGTAGGACTTAGAAGTCTCGGAGCACAGAAACGAGTGATGTTTCATAGGTGGCAGGAATAGTTTGAATGGGTTAAAAGAGAACTAAGTTTTAATTCCTATGCTTCCTGTGTGATGTAAGGTACACAGAAAATGAAGACTGGGAGAAGTTGACTGTCAGAATATAACAGCTGACCTGTGCACAACCTTTCATATGGTTTCCTCGTGTAGGCGTAATAAAGAGAAGCTGATACATGAACTTGCAGAGTAGAACTTCAAATACAAAAGGAGTGAAGGAGTTTTTTTGATCATTTAATCTGTTTTGTTGTGCTGTTTCCTGTTCTGGGTCCTTAGCCCTCAAACTTGCATATATTTTAGTCTTCAAGTGTTGAAATAATATTTGGCTACTAAATGTAAGTTGAGATTGATAAATTTTGGTTCCAGCTGCAAGCCCTCGTAAAACCATAAGTGGCACAACTACAGGGGACAGCTGGGTACATCTTAATGTTGTTTCTCAAGTCACTTAGCTGTGTAAACAGACAAAATATTTATTTTTATTTTAGATTGATGTTCCCTTCACAACAGGAGCTTTATTTTCCTGTCTATTTCTCGCTTGAATATTCTTTTGTTTAATATGTTGCACTCTTATTCCTGGAGCCTTTTCCCCCTGCCAAACTTCCTTTTTTTTTTTTTCTGAAAAAAGTAGAATTGATGGAAATATTTTGACATTTTTAATTTTGAACTTTTTCAAACTTGCTAAATAACTCAAACCAGACTTGGGAAGGTTAAATAAATAAACAAACTTTGGTTATGTAATATATGCAAGTATATATGCTAAGTGTGAAAACATTATTGCTCTGAAAATAATGCAGAGAAGCAGTTTGGCAGTTACTGTACCTCAGTTTGTTCTGAGCTTATCAGCTTTTCCTCAGCATGTTAATATATGCTTTTGAAAGTTGTCTAGGTGGTTATTATTCCATAAAAATCCTGTTTAGAAGGTGACACGAAGAATCCCCTTTCAAATGTGAATGTGTGATAGAGATCAGAAAAATTCAATTTTCAGCCATAGGAAAACATTAAAATAGTTTATGGGCTGATTTCTAGATGTTCATAGATCTTGCAGTTTTTTTGTTTTGAGGTCTTACGACATATGGATATGAAAATAAGGTGATTTAAAACATTTATAGTTGCTGAACTTACCGGGTTTTTTGGCGGTTTTTTTTTTGCAATAGAAATTAATCTTGTTTCAGATAAGTCCAGCATTTCAAGGTAGCACTTTCTAGGTACAAGAAACTATATTTTATATTAGTACCATCCTGTTTCCTGTCAGCAGTTGTTACACATAGACTTTATGGCCAATACATAAATTTAGAGTAGAAAATGCCTGTCACAGAACATGTCCCCAGTCCTTTTCATTTTAAAATTCTATGAATTTTTCTCTTTTCACAAACAATGATTGACTCTTCTAATAGTATTGTTCAAATTAGTCAGATACCTTTTTTTTTTCTCCTTAACAGAGATGATTAATGGTTGTTGACATGCACATGTTAACAGTACTAGCTTATGGCATTTTATTTATCCATATGTAGAATGCCTGTGGCCTGGCCTAGCCTTATCCCCCAACACTTCCAAAAATGTAAATAGACAATCAGCTTAGTGACAGAGTAATAATTGATCATACCAAATAATAAGAGATGAAACTCAGTAATTTTTTTAAATACAAGATAGTAGACCTGTTTTATGTTTCAAATTGGTGTCAGCAGTAAACCAGGTTCTATTAAAATATAGGAACTTTTATTGCTTTCTTTTATTTGCAGATTTTGAATGTCCACAACGTGTTGGTTGTGGTGTCCCGCTGGTATGGAGGTATTCTCTTGGGACCAGATCGTTTCAAACATATAAACAATTGTGCAAGAAACGTACTTGTGGAATACGACTATGTACCATCAACGGTATGCTTCTGCCCTTTAGAGTGAAGGCATTTGCACGTGAGCTTGTGTGAATTTCCACCGTTAGATGAAGCCAGAAGAAAAGTAATACAACCTGTGTGAATGGATGAACATTATACAAGTCAAAATTTTCATAAATCCCAATGACCTATGAACACGGTTCATATTAAAAATAATTCTCATGGGTGACCTTGGGAAAATACTTGTGGTTTACAAGAATATTTTTAAAATTTTGAAATGCTTGTTTTTCATTTCAGGAGGAATCATCTAGACAAGCTGGAAAGAGCAAAAAGATAAGGAAGGACAACAAGAAGAGAACAGAACACTAATTTATTTTTAAAAAACTTTAAAAGATTATTTTGCACATATTTATACAAAGAAAACCTGGACGTTATTGCCTTATCTGATGGAATGGACATGTTGTATTCAGAAGAGAATTCAGTAAAGCCATAGGTATATTTTCATCTGGTTTTGTGGTTTCTTCTGCTGTTCTGAAGTAGAGCTTAGACACAAGCTTTCTCTTTCTTACACATTTGAGCTCCTTGTTATGAGGACAGTGCGGTATCTGGAACCATTGCTCCATCCCACCCCTTCCTGCCAAACAACAGTTGACTAGTTGAAAACGTGAATTTCTCATCTTCTCCATTCCCGGATTCAAATACCTGTTTTGTATTAGTAACTGAATTCTCTAGTTTGTTGTATTGAGAGTGGGACTAGAGTCATACATACCCCAGGTCACTTAAAAAGTTTTAGATACTCTTTTGTGAACAGAAAGCACAGGGTTGAGTGCTGGGTTTGGAGTGCCTGGTCCTGCCTGTGCAATTCCTGATCAGATGTTAGATAGGACCTGCTTGGTGACATGAGGCTGAACATGGGCAGTGAACTAAGAAATGTGATGGATCTAGTACAGAATTTCTTTGATGATTGTTCTGTGACAATTGGCACTATAGGAGCCTGTTGAAAAGATGAGAATTTCTTGTTGCATATTTAAAGGAACCAGTGAAATAGATCATACAGTTAGTGAGAAAATTAATCCCCTGTCCTTTAAAATGTCTGGAAATGGACCCTCAGAGTGGAAATGCATTTTTATTTTCACACAGTTTCTTTCAGAGAGAGCATGAAGTGCTGTGTAACTGTCTTGTGGACACTTTTGGTTAGAGAAGTTACAGTCTCTTCCTATTTTTGTTTGCTACCATTTCCTAAGTTTAAACTTCCTTTATTCTGAGAAGAAGATACAACAAGGGAAAGGGATTACAAAAATGTCTGACAACAACTCTTTTTTAATTCTGCTGAGACATTATTTTTAATGTTAAACTGAAGCAGCAGTTTTAACCATTTTTGTTATCAACACTGTAAGGTTTTTAAGACATACTGCCCACTTGTGGAAGAGTTAGAAGTTTCATTATCTGGGAAAAGAAAAAAGAAAAGAAGCATTATAGAACTAATTTATACCCAAAGTACAATTGCCTGTCATAGAAATATGTCAATGAAGAATCAAACGTTACCAGGAAAAGGTGAATAGTGGCTTTTGTCTTTTTGGCCACTCCGTTGTCATATCTTTTTATTTTACTGTTTTTGCTTTGTTATTCTGAAAATGAGTCAGGAGAACAGCTGAAAACAGGTTAGCCATTACAGCATTAGAGTTTCCTACAAAGTAGTATCAGAATGATTTTTTTTTTGGTTTTGTCTCAAATGACCAGACCAAGAGTTTCTATCTGCTCTCTGATTGGGGTACTTCGTTAGCTGAGTACCTTCTGAAGAACTGCTTGGTGGTTTCGCTAGCAAACACTGCCTCTAAATGTCCTACATGCATCTGGAAATCTTCCATGCTGAAATATGAAAAGTCACGTTCTTAAAATCTTGACTTTTAAAAGTGAAGATTGTTGTCTTTCTTACATCAGCACACCCATTCTGGACTGTTAGTAATTGCTTCATATTGCGGGTAATTCAGGGTGGTGTTTCTACTGTTTAGTATGTGTTCTTCCTTAATGTGGGGGAAAGAAGGAAGGGAAGAGAAAGATGGGACATTTACTGATGAATCCTTTTGGTGTGTCCATCCTTGCTATGCATTTATTGCCTAGCGTGTCTATTTCAGTAAAAAATTAAAGCAGTTTAGTAGCCACTTCAATATTTTTCTAGCTAGACGTGTTCTAGACTGATTTAATCATAGTCATAGCCACACACACAAAAAATTCCGCTAAAAGCTCATGAAGTGGATCTCTTACCGAGCTTCATATGTGTAGATGCCTTGTGACACACAGGCTTTCGAAGCATGGTGTGGAAGAGTTGGATATTTAAGATTCCAAGAAATCGAGTTAGATCTAAGATCCAGTAAGAAATTTTGAGGGAGGGAGAGGGAGTACAATTAGGCAGCTATATACTCCTGGAAAGCACTCCCAAGATTTAAGCCACGTGGCAAGGTCAGCTGGCTCTCATGAAAAACAGTGAAACTGCTGAATTTCATCTTGAGGCTTCAGTACGGCTAGCAGAAGAAAGGCTACTGGTATTAGTTAGTAATTGTGCCATAGTGTGTTTCCTGCAGTACCTGGGCACAAAATAAAGGTTAAACCAGTGATGGACATACATGCTGTGAAGATATTTGCATGGATAATAAAGTTTTGCATTTTTGTACTGCTGCCATTCAAACGTTCAGTAAAAGCACTTGGCAAATGCTAATGAATTCGTTCCCACAACAGAGGCAAAGATATGACAGCCAACATTTTTCAGATTTAAGTATCTAAAATTAGACACCAAAGTGTTTTTAGAACCCATAATAAAAATAATTGAATTTTTACAACTGTAGAATGCTCACAGCTCTCTGCAAGTGGCTTCATTACTCATACAAAATATAAGCATTTGTGGAAGACACACGATTTTTCCCACCCGTGTGGAAATAAAAGCCTCATCCTGTTAAAGTTAATTGCCAAGCTCTCATTCAGGGAGTCTGTATTTAGTTCCTTGGTTCTGGGGCAACAGCATCTGGTGCTGTGTCACCGAGGCTGCTGCTAAGATTTTTGAAACTGATTCCAGTGAGTTTTGAACTGATCTCTGAGGGTTGGACCATTACAGGTTAATTTGTCTGGTAAGTAATTGAGTGTATGCTTATTTACATCTAATCAGTTGTCAGCCCCATGGTCCACAAAAAGGAGAACAACAGCAACAGCAAAGTTGACCATGCGTTTCGTCAGCAAAAAATATGTCACAGTAGAGAGGGATCAAAGGCTTGCTGAATTGCAGCAATGTCAGATAAACAAGGATGAAATTAAAAAGTAGTTTAAATTCTCATTAAAATATGTACACAGGATTAAGAAAAAAAAATTAGAAGAAGTTGTTGCGTATAATGCTAGCAAGCAAAACACATCAGGAAGGGAGGGAGGAAAGCAAGAAGGAACCTCAAATCAGCCCTCCTGACCTCCACAGATAAGAATCAGGTTGCTTAAAGAAGAGCTTGCATTTTGAAATACGAGCTTGAAAAAATTGCATATTTCATAACCAGAACTCTGCTAGAGTTGTACATGCTTTAACAAGTCTTAAAACTACATTTATATAGCATCAAAAGGTTTTAATTTTTTCCCCTCCTGAGAAAAATTTTTTTTGGATGTTTACTGGATTTTTGACCCATCCTATTTTAAGTCTTTATGAATCTCAACCTTTTGGATAACTTTGCCAGATACAACTTCCTTCCCAGACTGACCTGGCCTGGATACCCACCATGCACAACAGCACTGCCGAAACTCCACACGCGGCTGCAACGCGTAACGAGACGTGGCCCACTCAGTCTCCGAGCTCCGAGTTCTCACTGGGCGTGCTGGTGCTGCTGGCTTTCTTCATGGTGCTGCTGTCGCTGGTGACCATCCTTGGGAACATCCTGGTGATCCTTGCTTTCATTATGGACAGAAACCTCAGGCATCGGAGTAACTATTTCTTTCTGAATCTTGCTGTTTCTGACTTTGCAGTGGGTAAGTCGCGGGTATGGGGCCATGTGCTAATTGTGTTGTAGGACTCTTAGGAGCAGCAATGGTGTTTATTTGCTGTGTGTTTTCTTCTGAGAGAACTATTTTGCAGCTGTGTCTGGGGGAAGGATCAGGAATGGTGGAAGCTACATGAAGTGTTTCAGCAGCCTGTGATTTTTCAGAAAAAAAGGATGCTTTGTTAGTTAAGCAAGTAATGTTTAATGCTTCAAGATAAAATACTTCTGTGGGAATTTTGTGGAATAACAAAGAATGAGAGTTGTTTGTGAAGAGTTTTGGCTGAAATCTAGATAGTCAAATCAAATACAGCCTATATTGTCTGACAGATCTTGCATACATGGCCAAATATCTTCTATTTCAGTCTGCTGTCACACCATACAGATCATCATCTGATGTTTGTGACTAAATAGTGATGAATAGTACTTTTAAATGTTTTGCTGTACATGCTCTATCTAGAGTAATACCTTAGGAATATGTGTTTGTATAGGTAAATAAAAATTACAAATAAAGCAATTTCTAAGGAGTTTGATGCTACTTGTATATTTATACATAGGGACACAGTTTTGAAACTTGTACTGAGAAGAAGTACAATTAAAACATGAGTGTGATACTCAGTTGGAGACTGATGTATTGCAATATTCTGTGAAGTGTTGGCTGTCTGCTAAAAGCTTTGGTTAAATTATTGAGTGTGTAAAAGGATGGTTTTAAATAGTTGTGGCTATTTAATGAAATCTGTATTCTGACTCATCATATCACAATTTTGAAATTTTTTTTTTATGTTCACATTTAAGAAGTATACTGAAAGAACAAAAGAAACTTTTCTTTTAATTTATTGCCAGTGCCAGAAGTTCTGTCAGGGGCACAACTTCTAACAGTCCCAGCCTTGTGATGTCCAGATCTCCTTGTATAATGTTTTGATACCTTCCTCCGTATGTTTGATGTCTTCTTCCAGCTTATTTCTGCCTTGTTGTGCTGCAGAGCTCTTGCTGCCTGCTCTCTTTTTACAGTGCACTGGAAAAAAACATAGCAGTGAGCAGAAAACCAGTGGACAAACTGGTGTTCTCTCACTGACTCACAATCTAGCATCATACTGAACAAATACCAGCATCTGAGAAGTACGAGGTAAATAACATTCTCTGTCAAAAAAGGAAGTACAGCTTACTTGTCATTACCTACTTTCCATAATTTTTTGTTTTGTGATATTATGTTTACCTGAATGTCTAGTTTTTATTCATAAATTTGGTTAAAAGCTGTGCCTTTGCCTTAGTTTGGCTTTAGAGTCAAACTGATTTGTATTTTTGTAGCTACGTAATTTAGGTTCGGGGTATGCCTAAATTATGCTTACTTTCTTCTTGATCTAAATTGCTAAAAGCTTGCAGAGTCATTTGCTTATTCTTTTAACATGTCTAACCTATCTGATTTTGACATTCAGCAACCTTTGCTTTGCCTCTGTGCTTCTGGACCTATAGCTGGGTTTGAATAGAGATCTCGTGATTCTTAGTAGAGGGAGAACAACAGGAACTGTGAGATTTTTATGGGAATAGAAAGTCTCAAGATACTCTGTTACAGTAGTACACACTATTATGTAGTAAATCTAAAGTTGAAACCAGAGCTTTTTTCTTGATGTGAATGTTAAAATCTATAATGTTTTGCTCAAAAGACCAAGTGCCAATTGCTCTGTAAATGCAGTGATTCCATTTTGTTGCAGTGTTGATGCTGTTCACTGCATTTCTGCATCCCAGCTGACTGTGCCGTTAGCTCTTCAGCCTCCCAAGGCTGCGTTGGGACTCGGTAGGGTGATCACCTCAAAATCCATTAAAATGAGGTCATGTTGGCACTTTCACAACATTTGGATTTAGCAGCCTAAATTTGGGTAGCCATGGGTGTGGCTGGGTCACTCGTGTGTTCCCACAGTCTGGTGAGTTCCCATAGATAATATCCTATCAGCTTGCCACTGAAAAGTGGCTATCATCAAGATTTATGATGAGAAGAAGTGTTAGGCTGGGTGTATTTAAGTAACTGTGCTGTTCTTGTCAGCCTTTTGATCATACCGTTTTAAAAATTAGTCTGAAACTTGTATTTCTGTAAGAAGTTGCTTCTGGAATGCTTTCAGACACATATGCTTCTAAGAGGATAAAAGCATGGCAATAAGGTAATTTATTGTAGAAAACAGTGAATTACATTGAGGGAAAGATGTTTTTGTTTGCTTTAATTTCAGCAGATAACACAGAATAGTGTTTTCTTCGGTAGGTAAACTGAAGTAAACTGCTCCTTCCTTTGGCAGGTGGTGTTAATTGGAGAAGTAACAATGATACATAATAAACATGATACACCTTTCAGAGAGGTGTTAATTATAAGAACATTACTAGGACCTAGTTTTTAGTAAAGGTTCTTTGGTTGCAGGATAATACAAAGCCTTCCATGTGGCAATTCCAGTCAGTATTAATCATGCTTTGATCACATACTGCAGAAATGTTTCTCTGCTCTCATGTAGTGCAGTGCTGGCTGACATGTGCGTTCGGTTTCTTTTCACAGGTGCATTCTGCATGCCGTTGTACATCCCTTATGCCCTGACAGGGACATGGCACTTGGGAAGAAGCCTGTGCAAGCTCTGGCTGGTTATGGACTATCTTGTGTGCACAGCTTCAGTGTTTAACATTGTCCTTATCAGCTACGACCGTTTCCTGTCAGTTACAAAAGCTGTAAGAATAAAATTTCTATTTATTGCTTTATGTATATTGAGATTTCTATAAAACTCAGAGTGTTTCACAATTAACACTTTAAACTAAATGGTGCTTTGTTGTTGGTACCATTCTTTTATGGAGAAATGGTGATGGTTCAATGTTGCATTGGGACTTAGAGATAGGACATTGCCTTGCCTATGACTTCAATGTTACCCACGTGCTACCTGCGCTAGAAATTATTTAATTACACGACACAGGAGATGGGAAGGTCAAGGTGGGAAAGGGACAGCAGGCATGTGGATAACGGGCTTTGGCCATTAGAAGTGGTGGTGGTGATGAAAACTAGGTTGAGTCAAGGATGTGCTTAGACTTGGATAAATTTTTTAAGAAGAGGGTATGGAGAGACATGGGAGATGGACTGAGTGAAGATCAGATGAGGATCTGAATTACCACAGGGGGTGATTGACATGTGCTGACAATGAGCAGTTGAGTGGTAACTGATCCCTTGAAACAAAAAGAAGAATGAATCAAAATATGTGGAGAGGTAAGAGATGTCTCCTGAGTGTTGTCATTCTTCTGTTTCAGAAGATATCCAAGGAATCGAGTCATAAATACTATCATTCACCATTTCTAAGCTCTAATTGGTGTTTGGTTGTAGAATCGTGGAATGGTTTGTATTGGAAGAGACCTTACAGATTATCTGGTTCCAACCCCCTGCCATGGGCAGAGATCAGGTTGCTCAGAGCTCCATCCAGCCTGGCCTTGAACACTTCCAGGTATGGGGGCACCCGCAGCTTCTCTGGGCAACCTGTTCCAGTGCCTCACCACGCTCACAGTAAAGAATTTCTTCCTAATACCTGACCTAAACCTACTCTCTTTTGGTTTAAAACCATTGCCCCTTGTCCTATCTCTACTTGCCCTTCAGGTCCTGGAAGGCTGCAGTCAGGTCACTGCAAAGCCTTCTCCAGGCTGATGGGTCTGTTTGCTTGAATGTCATGTTCCATATTAGATTCGTAGGTTCTCATTTGGGAAGTGCTGATACGATGCCTAATCGCTTTCTCTTCTTCCCCAGTGGTGTGGTTTTACAGTGGGATTTTGCTGGTTTGTTGTTTTTGGGGGTTTTTTTAGAGCCGAACAGTAAAGTATAAAAGTCCCTGTATTTAAGACATTAATGAAGCTGCAGAGCTCAGAATGTGAAAAATGTAAATTGAAAGGGCTCCTGTAACCCAGCTGAGATCCATGTTCTTATGCAATTGCTGATGGTCTTCATTAACATGATCACATTCTGGTTTTCTTCTTTAGGTTATTAGGATGGAGTGAGTCCAGGAATGTGTAACAGGGCTGTTATCCAAAGAAAAGACACCATGCTTTCTCACAGACTTGGGATCAACCTCTACCTCTGCTGCAAACCTAGCCTGTGGCCAGGGTCCAGTCACTCCAGACTTAACAATTTGTGAAGCTGTGCCCAGCTTCCCATTTTCTGCCTCTAAATTGAGCTGCTTGTGGTCTTGCACAGGGTGGCAAATTCATTACTGCAGACCTGCAGCTGTGCACGGAGCTAATATGATGCTTTAAGATGTAGAGTAGCCTGAATCTTCAGGCTACAAATATTTAAAACAGAAAATCCAAACCAATGTGTATAACCCTGCACTACTGCTCTGACAGTTGCTGCTGAAACAGGGACAATGTCCTTTGCATGGTGCATGGCTGTGAAGGTGCCATTCATTACCCTTTGTGTAGTGTGCAGGTGCTCTGCTAAAGAACAGCATAGGAAGCTGATGAGGAAGGCAGCAGTTCTGAGGAAAGCCTGAGATGCCAAATGTTGAACAGTATGGAGGAAATAGAATTGTCCAGCTTTTCATTAACTTATCTTCTTGTGCCATGAAAGATGCAGGGGAACAAGAGTATGGCTGGGCTATTACAGGGTGGGCTTAGCTCTTGTATTTCCTAACTCTGGATGATTTTATTTTAATTTTTAATGTCCTGTCTGGGTAGACATGAAAGCATCAAGATTTTCAGTAATGGAATGAACTGTTTACAACAGTTCATTCCATTACTGAAAATCTTTAAATTTAATATTTAATATTAAAATAGAGTGATTCAAAAAGTCGGGGTATGTTATAGTATATGTCTGGGATAGATTTTTCTGCTATGGCAAGAGGAAACAGTATGAAAAACTGTATTGTCTGGTGTTTGCAGTCTCACATGGCAACCTGTCTAATATAGAAGGCTTCCACTTTTGCCATGTAGGAACTCCCACAGCTGCTTTCACTCTCTGCTGAGCCTGGGCTGATGAATCATAAACCTATTCCTTACCAATTCCTTATTGTTAATTTACTATGTAGTGGAAACAAGCTCTGTCCTTTCATACCTGGAAGCCAAATGATAGTTTAGCCGTCATAATTTCTGCTCCTCTCCTATCCCCAGTACTAAAATGAATCACAGAGCTACAGTGTATGGAGAACAAGGCTAGCAGTTTTTCAGAACCTTACATAGTGAAGATGTCCTAGGTGTCTGGGGAGATACTGAACAAATATTACATTTGGCTTGATTGTGTATGTTTTTTTAACATAATTTTTCCAAAATGTTATCTGAATATGTGACACGTCCTTTTCCCTCGCAGGTATCTTACAGAGCCCGGCAGGGAATAACATCCAGCCCTGCCATCAAGATGGTGGCCATCTGGGTCTTTGCCTTCCTCCTCTACTGCCCAGCCATCCTGTTTTGGGAGCACGTGGCCGGACACAGCGTGGTAGCGGCGGATCAGTGCTACGCCGAGTTCTTTGACAACTGGTACTTCCTCCTGTGTGCATCCACCCTGGAGTTCTTTGTGCCGCTGCTCTTGGTGACCTACTTCAACATGCACATCTTCCACAACATCCAGAGGCGCCAGCGGCGTGGCAGCGTGCAGGACTGTGAGTCTCCAAGGAGCAACAGCTTATCCTGGAGGTTTTGTGGCTTGCCGAAGCCAGGGGCATCATCTCCTTCGTCAGAAGCAGAGGACAGTGTTTCATCACTAACGAGGTCATGGAGACCAGCAGTGGTGGCTAATGGTCCATCTCGAACAGAAACCAGTTCTACAGCTCTCAAAAGGAACTTTTCTGCTTCTTTCTGTTCAAGGACTGGATCAAAACTGCAGCGGGACAAGAAAATAGCAAAGTCTCTTGCCATAATTGTGTGTGTGTTTGCCATTTGCTGGGCCCCATACTCTTTATTAATGATTATCCGTGGGGCCTGCCAAGGAACGTGCATCCATAGCTCCCTGTATGAAGCAACTTTTTGGCTTTTATGGATCAATTCCTCTTTGAACCCCTTTCTTTACCCTCTCTGTCATATGAGGTTTCGAATGGCTTTTCTGAAAATATTATGTCCCAAAAAGTTTGCAACATTGAGATCTGGTAACACCCCTTGTTTTTAGAGAGGTGAAATAAATGTCTCGCAGATAAGGTTCCTCTGTTATTTAGTGATACCTTTTCATATGTATTGTCAGCATACACAGAGGAAAAAACCATTTGTTTACTAATGACATTGGTTAAGAGTGCAGCAGAGTTATGTAGTTGCCCTGATACCGCTAATTTTCAGGATCTCATTTTTGGTGTTGCTGGTATGATGCCAGATTAATTACCATCTAGTGCATTGAAAAGAATAACAAGCTTTGCTGGATGTCCTCTTGGTTTGTGGGTGTGAGGTGTACTTTTTCCTTCTTTTTTCTTTTTCCTTTGTTTAATATATAGAGCTGGCATTGTGAAAGAACTCTTCTATCGCTATCTCCGTAGAGTCACTGGATGGAGATACCTGCTCATGTATGTGTTGAAGTAAAATTTATGTCCTATTTTTGAACCTAAAGCTATCAGTGAAGAAGCAATTCTGCTACATTTTTAAAAGGTTGTAAAAATACTCGCAGAAACAGTGTATTTTCATTTTATAAACTATTATGAAGACAAGAGAGTGCCCTCTCCTTGTTATAATCCCCACAATGAGCGAAATGCAAGTGAATGGACTGCCTAACCTGCCATATCTGTCCTTTTCAAATTTTAATGTAGTTCCTACCTGGTGTTGCAGGACACAGGATGTGTAAGTTAGTAATTCTGAATGATTTTCAGAGAATGAAATTTTCCATGGTAAGAGAATTTTGAGATTGGTTATCAAAATTGTCATGGACATTAATGGTTGTTAGTCTTTTCACCCATACTGTTTTTCCACCTGACAGTGGCTGCCTCTTTGGTCACGCTTGAATGACATTTAGTGCCAGATCTGTGCACTGTGTGATTGCCTAAAAGATAGGCCAGGCTTGGGCACATGGTCACATTCCTGTTGAATTAGCAGAGCAAGCAATGCTAACTTCATACTGGATTTATGATTTTGGCTGGGTGTGCAAGAATAGACAATAGCCTCTCCAGTGTAAAGCTTTGCAAGTGCAAAGATATTCCATCAAAATGTCTGGAACAAATTTGATCTGACAGAGTGATTTTTATACTAGATCAGTTCTATGTGTCCTGTTACTGTGACATTATATGGATTTTCTCTGCCACAGAACAAGTATCAAAGTGGATTTTTTTCCCTTGGGGAGCAAGGGCCATATTCACTGCTTGAGAATGGGGTTTACAGAGGTCTGGAAACTGACACAGAGATGTCTTAAGCAGCTCTTAACAAACAAAGCAGTTGAATGCCCGGTGCTGAAAGGAGTAGATGGGTTGGAGAAAGCAGTGGAGCTTGATTTCACCCCATTCCATGTGCCAAACTTTCTTACCATGTGTTGAGTATTGCAACTCACCCAGAAGGTTTTCATGGATGGGTGAGAGTCACTGGCTACATTTTTTTGTATCCTTTTTGTAATTTTATTCCTCTTTGTTTATAAATATGAAAATGTATGAAATACGGAAAGAGAAATCTGATGCACGGAACAATGAAGGGCAGTAGTCAATTTAAATAGTTTTTAATCTAATTTGAAATTGGCTGTAGAAGTGTTGCCATAACAGAGTACTCCTTTGCAAACACAATTCAAATGTGTGGAAGCAGCTTAATTATAGCACAAAAGTTGATGGCTTTGAAGAGCTAGAATGTCTTTCTGTTCAGAGGTCTGGAACTGAAGACTTCTCTTCAGTTGGTCAGTTTGTGAGTCAGTTTCTTTCTCCTCAGTCTGTGGGTCAGTTTTCACACTGGTGGAAGATTATCTTTCACCGTTCATTCTCGCTATGCTTCCTTGCCTCACATGGATAGTGTTAGGGATTGTGAGCCTGATTGCTAAGAGAGATGCAGCTTCAGGAGGAGGTCGTTGATTCAGCACAGCTGTTTTTACTGTCATGAGCTGTGGTGCTGGCAGAGACTTTGTGGGGTTTGTTTTTCCGTGATGCTTAAAAAATCCAAACACGCACACAGAGTTAAAACATTTATAGAATAGCTGGTGTACTAAACATCCGTTAAATAGAGAAACTGAAGGTAGGCCCGAGACAGAAATGTATTTGAGTCGTCTGCTTTTCTATCCCTATGCTTTTAGTATAAAAATTCAGTTTGCATTTTCTGCTTAAAGAATGTGTTGTTTATTTTGGAAAAATAACCTACAAAATAATTGACTAGATAAACTGAGTCCACGTTTTGCAGTGCTGGAAAACTAGTTTGTCAGGGAATTTGCCAGCACAATCTGCAGCAAATTTGAAACAACATAGCATGGTAAAGCTACTAGAGATCACTGCTTTTTAGGGTCTGTTGTACACACACAGTGTTCAAACTGTTTTCTCACACCACTCCTGTGTATTAGAAAAATTTGTTGTATTTTTCTAGTTGTTGAAAATTTTGCTTAGTGCTCCCAGGGTAAGTCAAGCACTGGGTTGCTGTGCTAAGAGCTTTAAAACTGTCTTGGTCAGGGTGGCCTCATAAATATTCTCCTTTTTAAATCATAAATCAGACATTTTTCAGGACTATGGTAAGACACTTAGCTTTTGTTCTTATGCCCTGACTCAAATGGATGTTTCTTGCCAAAGGGTTTTCTAACCCAGGTCTCTCTATCCAGTCAGTCATCCATTTCACCAATTCATGTCCTTGAATTTTCTTCTGTCTTTGCAGATGTTCAATAGGCCTTGTAAATACATGGTGACAGTAGCTATATGACTTTGTGGGCTTCAACTCAAGCCACCAGTTTTTTCTAATTTGACCCTCTCAGTTTTAAAAAAACCCCTCAACAAATAAAAAATACATGTTGGAAGAAATTGTGTTATCTTTTGTTTGTTCATTTCTGGAACAAATATTGAAGCCTGATGATTCTCCTAATGTCTGTGTCCTTTATTTTCCAAAGGAAGTACCACATAGATTTCCCCCTCAGTGCCACACAGGACTATGATGAAAACGTCAACATTTGATTTATTCCCTTATTTCAAAAGCAAATGACTATATTCCCCTTGTCCACTAATCTAGTAATTTTATCAAAGAAGACAACCAACTTGCGTGGTAAGTCCATGCTGACTGTTCTCAGTCACCTCCTCCCCCCCCAGGTCCTCAGAAATAACTTCCAAGAGGATTCACTCCATCATTTTCCCAAGGACTAAAGACAATCTGGCGTTTTGTCCTTGTGGCAGCATTTGAAGATCATTGCAAAATTTGCCTTTCGTCAGTTGTTGGGAATCTCCTTTCATCTCCACGACCATTCTAAGAGGAGAGAAAGTGGCCTTGCAAAGGTGGTAGCTGGTTCTCTTGATAGCCCAATGGGTTCCATGGGCTTTTATGGGTCAAGTCCCCTGAAGTAATCCTGCTTTATTCTCACCTGCTCATGACAAGTCTCATCCTTGAACTTGTTCACTAAGTGTGAAGGAAAGGGAGACCTAGTTAGTGAGGAATGAAGCTAAGTAAGCTCTGGGTACATCAGTCTTATCTGCACCTGCTGTCACTGGATCACTGCTCCCATCCAGCAAAGCACCTATATTTTTATTTTTCACCATTTTGCTGTTAATGGAGTGGCTGAAGTTCTTCACGTTGTCCTTGATGTCCTTCACAAACATCAACTCTAGGTGAGCTTTTGTTTTCCTAACATCATTCTCACGTGGCCAGGCAACATTTCTAAATATCTCCTTTGTATCCTGCCCCTCCTTCAAACTCCTTCATGCTGCCCTTTTACACTGTAGTCCCTGGGGTTTGCCACTGTCATGATACATCTGCCTGTTTCCTTGAGAACTGGGATGAACCATTCTTGTGCGTGGAGGTTGCTGTCCTTAGAGGCCTGCAGCTTCCTTGAGCTCCTTGTCTTTTGGATCTGCCTCCTATGGGATCCCCACTACCACTTTCCTAAACGGAAATTTGCTCACCTGAAGCCCATGGTCTGCACTGCTACTCTCCTTCCTCATCCCCTTTAGGATCTTGAGTTCCACCACCTCATCACCACTACAGCCAAGTCTGCACTTGGCTACATCCTAAACATCCCTAAACAGCCTGTTTTTACTACTGAGCAGCTGATCCAGCTGTGCATCACTGCCATTGGCCCACGCAGGACTTGTGTCTGCAAGTTCCCCCTGACAGACTCCAGGAACCTTGTTCACTGCTTGAACCTGCTGTGTTGCCTTTCCAGCAGATGCCATGAACACTAAAGTCCTGCACAAGAAGCAGGTCCTCTGGTCCAGAAGCTTCCTTGAGCTGCTTAAAGAAGACTTCATCATCTCCCTCACCCTGAGCTCTGCAACGTGCTCTCACCACAAGGTCACCCATGTCAAGTGTGGCTTGGTGACTGCACAGGAAGCTCCAGTGCCTCCTCTGTGCTTCCCAGGCTGCAGCTGTGCACACACACCTAAGGCAGCTGTGTCTCCTCGCCACTTTTTGCCATTCCTGAGGTCTCTTCTGTTTCTGTTGCCCAAAACCTTTTGCTTTAATGACTCCTTACAATATAATTCCCTTTGTTCCTCAGTATGGAACAGTTTCAGAGCACTACATCTTTCCTCCCCACATCTTTCCCACCCTCTTTTTCCTTGTTTCTTGCCCTACATCTTCCCAAGCACCTGGCATTATGGCTGCAGTTTGAAATGCTGGTCACACGGTGTGCCATGGTGCTACAGAGTTGGTGTCAGCCGCAGCCATGGCCTGCCAAATTCTGTGCACTCCTACCAAAATAAATTAAATTGTGATGAGGAAGGGATATCTTTTCTCACACCTGCAAAGGGTTAAAGGCTTGGTACTTCATGGAGTAAAATCTTATCTAGGATTACTTGGGAGGTGCAGGATTAGATGGGCCACACTGTAAAGACCTCCAAAATCCAAGTATTTGGTTTGTTCTGCCCAGAGCTTCTGATTAGGATGAGCTGAAGAGGTATTGGTTATGCTTCTGCTGCATGTAACTGCATTATAAATGCTCTGTAATCAGCAACACTAAGAAATATCTCTCTGTTATTAACTGTAAAATTTAAAAAGTGGTGTAGCAGCAAGTGCAAAAGTGTCTACATTTTACTATAAGGGAAATAGAATTGTAGTAATATTACTCCTGTTCACCACTGTGGAGGTGAAAATGAGATATGGTTTTAGCTACAGCACAATTAGGTAGGTAAAACTACTTACACATTACTAATATGCAAGCTGCTTGACTGTGAAGAGAGTTATTTTCCGACAAGCTTTTTTGACCTCAGTAAATAAGGATCCGCGTTCTGGAAAGACACTGCTTATGAAGTGTCTTTTTTTAGGCCAATAGGTGTATTCAGATCAAGAAATGTTATAGAGACCAGGTCTTGAAGTCTTGTGTTCCATTTCTTCGATATTGCGAATCTTTTCTTTTTATGTGTCAGTATTCAGCCTGTTAATAGACTTGTCTCAACCCTTTGGATAACTTTGCCAGATACAACTTCCTTCCCAGACTGACCTGGCCTGGATACCCACCATGCACAACAGCACTGCCGAAACTCCACACGCGGCTGCAACGCGTAACGAGACGTGGCCCACTCAGTCTCCGAGCTCCGAGTTCTCACTGGGCGTGCTGGTGCTGCTGGCTTTCTTCATGGTGCTGCTGTCGCTGGTGACCATCCTTGGGAACATCCTGGTGATCCTTGCTTTCATTATGGACAGAAACCTCAGGCATCGGAGTAACTATTTCTTTCTGAATCTTGCTGTTTCTGACTTTGCAGTGGGTAAGTCGCGGGTATGGGGCCATGTGCTAATTGTGTTGTAGGACTCTTAGGAGCAGCAATGGTGTTTATTTGCTGTGTGTTTTCTTCTGAGAGAACTATTTTGCAGCTGTGTCTGGGGGAAGGATCAGGAATGGTGGAAGCTGCATGAAGTGTTTTAATAGCCCAATATGTCTCAAAATAGGTTATAAAGAGAAATGCATCCTTTCTCATATAAATACTTTTAATGTTGCTTCAAGAAAAAGAAGCAACTATTATGTGTGAATACTAATTGAAGAGGTTGTTTGCTACAGTTTATGAATTACCTTTGCCTCTCCTGTGAGAGTGTTCACCACACACTTCAGAACATCCTTATATTTGACAGCTATGTGTGATACATCCAGGTAAATGAATTACTTCTCTACATAGCACTAATGGTTTATGAATGTATTACACTGCAGCAAGACACTTTATCACCAGGACTTTTTATTGGCTTCAGCTTAACAGAGGCTATTGTTCCAATGGGTTGTTTGATACCAGTAACACCCTGCTGGCATCTCTTGTCTACATTCCTTACTGGTCCCCCCTTCCCGTAGTGTCACTGCAGAACCCTGGGACAACTGGTTGCTGGAGCTGCCATGGATCCAGTCCTGGCTGGTGATGCCAAGTGAGGCAGCGGTGGTGTGAATGCCTAGTGCAGCACTCCTCCATGGCTGGAGCCAGGGAAACGGCCCCTGCAGCAGAGAAAACCTGACAAAACCGTGGTCCCATGGCAGATGTGCCAGCAAACATCTTGCCTTGAGGCTGGCAAGGAGGTACTGCTGCGCACAAAGGCTTTCTCTTCAGGATGGTCACAGAGACCAGTATGCACTGAATCGTGAGAAAGGAAATCGCGGCCACAGACCTACTGCACTTCTGACAATACCCTCCCACCAAATGCTGTTCTTTTGTCAATGCTGTGTAGTGAAGTGTATTAGTTTAGCCTTTAAGGTTTTCCTTCATTTATGCCATTTATAATATGTATTGCCTTATTCTGGGGCTCGTCCCGTGGGGCAGAAACCAAACGATGTACATGATGAAGCCTTTGCTTTCCTGCTAAGGCAGACAATTTGCTGGAGCTGCTATTTCATTGCTCAGTTCTTCTGCAAAAGTCTGTTTCTCCTCATATCTCATACTTTGGTCAAGAGAGTTAAATATCTACCTTCTGCATCAGTTCTTTGTGGCTGGTGCCTCATGCATTCTTAAATCAGCCAAGAGGAAATGATTGCCATCAGATTACCATCAGTCTATATAGACTGTGCAAATCTAAGATTTTGGTTCTCATATTGATCAGGAAATACTTCATTTTCTGAAATTGCTGTGGGGTTGTTTTTTTTTAAAATTTATTAAAAGTCTGGAATCTTTCCAGGGATGTGACTCATGTCTTTTGCATCCACTAATTAGTAAAAATAAGAATAGCTTCAAATATAAATGCTTAAAACCTGGGGTTTGCCTCTATGTTTAAATGTATAGCTAAAAGCAGTCATTACTTTTTGACATGGAGCCAAACATGGATCCCATTGACGTTTATGACAACAGGAGCTGTCATCAGCAACTATGAATAATGAGTATTTAGTACCAAAGTGATGCTGCTTGTATTTAAGGTGTATGTTAAAACAAGCCATCAGTATTGAAAGCCCTGTGAGCGTTTCCCCGTTGATAACAGTCTGTCAGCTCATTGCCCAGAGTTTTATTGTCAGTGGGCCACATCACCCTGGATATGTTTAGTAGCTTCTAAGATCTTGGTGGATATGCCAAGAAAAGAATAATCTGGAGAGTTTAAAATGGATTTTGGAGCTGCATAGAATTTTCTATTTGTCTCTGGTAGACCAGCATTTTCAGGAATGTAGCATCAACTATTGCACCACACTTTTGAAAGAATATTGGTGTTAAAATGAAGAAGTTGCTGGCTTAAAAATAAAACACAAACATGATTTTATTAATGAAGTACTTCAGTGGAAGGTCTTTTGGACAAAAAACAAATTTAACAAACCAAAAAGTAGTTCTGGAATTATTCTCAGGTGGAGAACAAGCATGAAATTAAAACATTCCTTGAAAATGGGAGTTCCACACTTCTGCTGTGTCTGCTCTATCTCTGGTAAGAGAGATTTCCAAACACCACACAGACTGGCCAATATATTGTCTTCAGCTTACAAATGCTAACCAATCTTACAGTAATAACTGCCATTGGCAACATCTTTAGATGTGTTTGGGGGGAAATTAAAATACAGATAAAAGAATAGAGGAAGTACAATGGTGAGGTCACATGTCAGAATGCAACCACAGTGCATATATGCTGCAGCACTATCATGTACCTTTAGAGAGTCTAAGTTGGTTAGACTTAAGTGCTCTTCTCCAGTAAATCCTTCTTTGCTGATTTGCTTTGAGCTTATTCCCAACAATCAGCATAAATCACACGAAGATCGAAGACATAGAAAGTCACCATCAGATTTCATGAGAATTTGAGAATTTCCATGTATAAATTACTCATTCACCTTAATAGATTTGTTGGGTTTTTTTACCCAAATACCGGCATAGTGTGTCTCTCTGCTTCCAGGAGTTAGCAATCCCTATGAACCACATGGCATCTTTGTGGTTGCTTTCCACAGGTGTGTTCTGCATGCCCCTCTACATCCCTTACAGCCTGACAGGGAAATGGCACTTGGGAAGAGGCATCTGCAAGCTCTGGCTGGTTATGGACTATCTTGTGTGCACAGCTTCAGTGTTTAACATTGTCCTTATCAGCTACGACCGTTTCCTGTCAGTTACAAAAGCTGTAAGTACCCTGTTCATAGCTTCCCTGATTTTTTTTCTTTGGAGGATTATATTCACCAACCTTTGCCATGTTGATGAGTATAAGCCCAAATTTAGTCAAGATAATCCCCCTCAAAAATAGGTGTGTGGAGATTATTAGATATTTGCAGCTAGATGGAGTGAATATTCCATTGAGCATGCTTCAGTGCAGAGCCAGTCAACCAGGACTTTTCTCACAATTTCTGCTGCAAGTTGCTGTTGTGTTACTGCCTGAGGAAAAGCAGGCTAGTGGGTAAAAAGGGTAAGGCAGCAGACTGGTAAAAAAGGAGCAGGGAAAGAGGCAATTCAGAGTATTTGATTTGGGTTTGGACCTAAAATCAGGTATGAAAGGAAAAGACAGTAAAGCTAGGGCAGTGAAATAAAGGACACCAGGGAAAGTGTCTAGACCTGAGGTGTGGTCCCAAATGATTCTGGATAAGACTGGGAGCAAGAGCAAACAGACAGAGAGTGAAACAAGGGGCAGACTGCAGTCATTGCCCCTTGTTATGCAGCAATAAAATCCTCTTGGTGTCTGGAGCAGAACATCAAACTTCAGACACATTCTCGCTGCCTTCTGTGGAGAATCTTACACACCTGGTGTGTGCTTTATGTCTTGGGCCCTGCTAGGGGTGGAGGCCAGCATTTCTCACCAGCCACATTGCTAGCTCAAGTGGCAGGGAATGTCACAGGGAACTAAAGGTTCCAGTTCTTTTGTGATGTATGATCATGTGATAGAATTTCAGTCTTATTTTTGTTAATGATAATTAATTTAGCTTACTATAATTGCCTTTTTACTAAATTTTATTATTTTACTTTATTTTAATTAAAGAAAAAATATGGGAAATCAACCACCAGAACTTATGTCGAGTAAGAAACCTTACACTGGAAAGCCAAAGAATCAGCATCTACAAAGTGCGAAATTCAGAGCACCTATACAAAAGAAAACAAGACCTGTGGGCATTTGTATGATAGTTCTAGTGACATTAAGTCAAACTTTTGTTATCAATTCCATGTCTAAGCTCTCAGAATTACACATTCATCCTGTGAAAGGGATGGAGCAGGATGTAAACCACGATATATCTATCTGTTCTGCAACATACAGTGGAAAATAGGTACTGGCCCTGGAGTGGGTGGAGAAGCAAGAAAATGGGTGATTTTTTAGTTTCATCAGCTAAGCGCTGTGGTGCAGGGGTGGTATCTATTCCTTCATCCTCTTGAAGTGTCCAGTAAGTAATTTTCCTATAGTTTAAATCTATCTGCCTCCTTTTCTGTTGAGCACCATGGTGCATACCTTTATTTGTTTGTAAAATGCTGTAAAAAGCAGTGCAGTTGCCAGTGAGTGGGAGTCACGCTCCGAACAACTATAAAGTGCTAATTCCTCTGGCAGTTCAGACCACAGGTGTCTCAAACAGGGCATACCAAATTACTGGGTACTGGTGGATGATCACGTTTCATCCCCTGGACCTGGACCTTGGTACAGTGATATTAACCTGTAGAGAGACAGCCCTATGCTCTGTCAGCATCAATGAACTAAGCAGACTTGGGTGAACTCCAGCTGATCAGCACAGCCACAGCTCTGTACCACTGAGCATCTCTTGAGTTCCTCTCCTGTTACTACTCTGACTTCCAAAAAGAGTCTCTACAAGTCTGAATTTCTACGTTTATTTCCCTCGCAGGTATCTTACAG
>VZTI01000417.1:0-45073 GCA_013397865.1 Struthidea cinerea
AAATAAAAATAAATATGGCAAAACTTCACAGCACAACAAACTGTGCTCAGTTCCCTTTTTCTATTCCATTTTCTAGTCTGTTCTTCACTAGTGAGTAGTGATTGCCCCCAGTTCATCATCAGGCAAGTGGACCACACTAACTTTAAGGAATCATAGAATCATAGAATTGTTAAGGCTGGAAAAGACCTCTAAGATCATCAAGCCCAACCATCAACCCAGCACCAGCATCATCTTCACCACTAAACCATGTCCTCAAGTGCCACATCCCCACCATTTTTTAACACTTTCAGAGGTGGTAACTCCATCATTGCCTTGGGCAGCCAGTTCCAATGCTTGACAACCCTATCCATGAAGAAATTTTTCCTACTGTCTGAAACTCCCTTGTCAGAAAAACAGTCATTGCTAGAAGAAACGAGAGTTCTTTGACTTCAGACTCACTTCTTAAATCACTTACCTGTATTTTATTAAAGAAAAGTTTATCCCACAAACTGTCATTTCTAATGATGCCATTTCGAACTTCAGCCTTTTTCCGTCTTGCAGCAAATTCCAGGATCCAGCGCTTGAGGGAGGTGTCAGCCTGGCTGAAGATCTGTGGGAGCACAGGATGGGAGATGAGGTGTCACACAGGAGAGAGAGCACATCAACATCTGTTCTCCCCATGACACCCACCCAGCCAGGTGGGTGCAGTTACATTTGCAGCACAGGTAAACAAGGCTACACTGGGGTTTATTAGTGGGGGGAAAAAGGAATGATGTGTTTTGCTCTATTCCCTATTGTACATGTGGTTCCTTTGGGGGAAAAGAGAGGATGGTGGTGCAGGCTTCGACTAGATTGACAGGGCTGCTCTTACTATATAGTTTCTGTGATAGGGTTCAGTGAAGTTCATGCAACCTGAGCAACAGGGAATGAGCAACATGAACAGGTATAAGTGGTGGTTGATGTGGTGATGGGGGCTGCATTTACCTGAGCTTAATCAGGCACCAGCATGAACTCCACCTCAACAAATGAGAAACCCCCAGTGCCTGTCACTCTAATGAAGCACGGAAGCCCTGACCTTGGGGAAAAATTAAATCAGTAGCTTGTGCTTAAGCTTGTCTTTAGCGGATAAGTCTTCTGAGGAATAAATATTCCCAGCTGGTCAAACAGATTTAACACGATGACCAGACGTGCCTGTTTTAAATACCTTGAAATACCTTTACCTTAGTTTTAAAGACTTTTAAATCCAAAAGCCACTGTCACATTTGCACTGCCTAAATCCTCAAATGCATTTTGAAATTCCTGATTTTCAGCTGTTGTTGCCACTAGAATGAGAGATTCAAGTTTCAAACCTGGCTGAAGGGCACAAAAGGTCCTTGTTCAGCCAGGTTTGACTGACGTTCCTGTGATGAAAAAATCCCGTATCTCTAGAAATGTCACTGGTAAGCTTAGTGAGAACAGGGTAGGAGGCTAATGCAGAGAAGTTTCATATTCACACATGATAGCTGTGTATGGAGTCTGTGTAAGTCATAATACAGACTTACACACTGGGGGAGCTGTATCGGTTACACAGGGTGAGAATGTGTCTGCAGCAAGGCAGAAATAGCGTAATCTGCTTGAGAAATCTCCATGACTAACGGAATTCTTCCACTTGAGTACTAAAGGGACATAAACGCCATTGTTCCAAAAAGAGTAAAATCAAAATCGAACTCACCTTGTCATACATTCTGTTCAACAGCCGAGGCACAACGGGGAAGATGGTTGGCCGCAGTGCCTTCATATCATCAGACAGGAGGCGAATATCTCCTTGGAAGAAGCCAATTCGCCCTCCATGGCAGTATACTACAGACTGATGGGGAGAAAGAGGAACACATGTAACCCCTTTGCTTTCAATTCCCACAGCAAAGCATCCCTCCCAAGCGCAGAAGCACCTTTACTGAATTTCTACTCTCCAATATGGCAAAAATGGGACTTTGGAAATACATACAGAAGTAACAATAAATTTTGCACTGAATAGAAATATCCAGATAGTTCTGGGCACTTTTCATTACTGGCAATTCAGCATCCACCAAATTTGCCACTTGTTCTGGAAGAACAAGGAATCAAAGTTTTTGGAAGGGATTTCCCTTCATCCTCTGCATATGGGGATGGAGAAGTCCCAGTTATGGTCAGAGTCTAGATCAGAACTTTCCTAAAGCCCAGCCCTGCCATAGCAGCTCACAGCATGAGGACCTATCGTCAATACAGAAATGCAAAGTAAGAAACATCATAAAACACAGAGCAGCAGCCAATTTTTAGATGTTAATACTTTAGTTTTGTTTAAATACAACAATGTAAACTACGTTAGCAGTACAGTGCCTGATCCTGTATCCCAGAAATAGAAGCCCACATCATAAAAGGTGCTTGACTTGTATGAAAACTACAAATCCAGAAGTCTTGTACTTGAAAAGAAAGCAGGATGTTTTAATCAGGTCAGAATGGAGCTTGATATGCAGGATGGGGCAGGGGGGCTGCTGGCCATGAGCCAACTGGCAGCTGGTTACTGGTAACCAGTAACCCTGCCAAGGACCTGTCACAGACTGGGTCAATGAAGAACATTTGGAGACCAGCACTTCTTCCATGGTTTTACAGTGCATGGGGGAAAAAGCATCCTCAGCAAGCGCCTGTGATGCCAGAGCTGAGCCCAGCCTTCCTGAATAGACTGAAAACTTCAGCTCCCTTTTGTGGGCTTGTCTTCCCCAGATAACTAAAGAAGTCGAAAATTCTTTAAGAGACACCCAGGTCTTTTTGTGCTGCTCCTAAAAATCTGCAATACTAACCAGATTGCTCTCACTGCTCTGTCAGGCAGTTAGAGACTGTCTCCATCAGCTGAAACCACAGGAATTCTACACATGTGATGTGGGTTTAATGAAAATCACACTGCTGAATCTGTGCTTTACACTGCACATGAATTTAAAAAAAAAAAGTAACCAGTGTGCTCATTGGGAATTGAAAATAACAACTGGAAGTTTTTAGCTTGAATGAATGTATCTGTATAATTTTAATCGTAAATTCCAGGAATAAATAATATTGGCTAAAACTAGGGACACTGATGCAGTGCTTGCTGTTCAGAATGCTTTTGAAAATGACTTTTTAGCCCTTTTGAAAAGATCTTTATATTAACAAGCTGTTTCAGATGGGAGGATAAACCTAGACATCCTTTGGAGGCTGTCCCTTTCAGTACAGCAACATCCTGTGAAATGAAAGCATTTTCAATGTTTCTGATTTCTTTCTGCCCCCCATCAGATGAATTTTGAATAATTATATCCTTGTTATCCTGAGAAGTGCTGGCACACTGACCAACTTGCCTTACAAGTGGAGAAAGGCTGTGCTGTAATTCTCCAAATCTTTCATGGGCTTTCACTTCCAATTTGTGAGGTTTTTAACAGGGAAAAAATATATTACTTCTGACACAGATGTTACTAAGAAGTGGAAGTTTATATTCAGATGCTTGTCTGATTCAAAAAGTATGCTTTCAGCCTGAAACACGCCTCCCTGACAAAGTACAGAGATGCAACTGGATCCAGATACAATCTTCACATACTGGATCAATTTTAAGTTTGCAGCTTCTCAGGCCAGGAGACCTGATGTGATTGTCTCACCTGATTTGCCTAACTCACCAAGTGCAGCACAAATCATCACCCTTTTTTTTTTTTCCCAAAAGAGACATGGAGTCAGTTCTGTGGGTTAGCAAGAGCTAGTGCTTGGTTCTGCCACAATTCCCAGGGGACACAGGCTCCAGTGAATGCCCACTGCGTGCTGCCCTGCCAGGAGGACGACGTGTCTTACACCCTGATCTCAGTTTCCTCTTTTTCAGTGTCTGCCAAGTTGGGGATTTTTTTGCAGATCATGTTATTTATGCAATAAAATTATTTTAGCTGATGTAGAAAATGGCATGAAATTATCTTGACTTACATGCCACTTCATCCTAGAGTGCTTTGTAAAGCTGTCCCAAAATTGCTCAAGTAGCAGTAGCCATGAGCTGAATGAGCAATGAGTTTGGCTCATCGCTGAAGGGCTATTTTTCAATCCCTGAGCCAAGTGTAAGCTGGAGAACTTGGGAAACTCTTCTGGCATCGCTCTGGACTCACAGCCATGTCACTGAGACCATGGCTCTGGTGTTATGCACACGACACTTCTGGAGTACAAGCTTTTTTAGTGCTACAAGATATCGCTGGTTATTTAGTACTTTATTCTTTTTTGTTGTTGTTGTTGTTGTTGTTGTTGTTGGTGTGGAAAAAAGCTGATTTCCACTGACACCACGACCTTACCTGTACCATTCTCTCAAACATGTGTGCTAAAGGCAAATAGGAAATGTGTACATCCTCACAAGTAGGAGACCACTGACTCTGGAAGAAAACACAAGGAGCCCCACAAGGCCTCGTCAGTTCAGGCAGGTTTCTTACCTGTATAACTCTTTCAAACATGTGAGCCAGAGGCAGGAAGGAGATGAGCACATCGTCCTGTCTCGGAAAGATCACTTTCTGCAGGTGAAGGGCATGGGAGACAGAAAGGAAAGAAACACTGACAGGAAGACAACAAGAAAGTCATAAAACAATAAAAAGAAAAATGGCACCAGAGGAGCAAAAGGGTAAAGATTGTCAAGAGAGGAGGGAGCGGCGGACACAGGGAAGCGTTAAAGCCACAGCATCATGGAGCTCAGTTAGCAGGAGGAGTAAAGAGCACAGAGATGTACACACAGGGCAATGGAGAGAGCTCTCCTCGGCAGAAGGCAGATCGTATCCATGCAGCTCACGCTGGGAATGGAGGCTCACCCTAACGGAGAATCCAATTTTTATTCACTGCTTTCTACCAGGAGGTGCCGAGACCCTGATCTGTGCTCTCAGCTGTGTGCAGACAGCAGGATCCTGGTGCAAACCTGCAGGAGCCCCCAGGATCCCAGTGCTAACCTGCAGGAGCCTCCAGGATCCCTGTGCTAACCTGCAGGAGCCTCCTGGACACCAGCAGGGCTCTGCAGGAGCAGCTTCCCACATTGCATAGAGCCCATTCAAGAATCACAGTGTTACTAGAGTCAAAGTTAGTGATTTTTTTCTTTTCCTTTGGTTAATCATTGATTTGAATCAGGCTGCATTGGAAAAACGAAATATTTCGTCTTAGGCTTCAGAAACTAATTACTTCTGTTAGTGTTTCTCACCATTTTAAGTGATTAAAATGTGATTTTAAGGGCATTATGACTGTCCCACAGACAGGGAAAAGAGAAGGTTGGACAAATTATTAAAAAAAAAAGTGGCCAAAGTCTTCATTTTGCCAAGTTTTTAACTCTCTCTTGAAGGCTGGAATAAACAAATGCCCCAGAGCCTTATCTAACCCATTCTCCAAAAGAAAATAACCTTTCTACCTGCATTTCCTGGGGTACAGCTTGCTGTAATATTATGGATTAGAAAAACTGAAGGTTGACTACCCAATAATTTATATCAAGGCCAGTGGTTAGTGGAAAATGCAGCTCACAGTATTAACAGTTTATACCCACTTGCATCTCCACTGCTCAGAAGGAATCAATAGCCCATGACCTGGGATACAGTGGAGCCAGACACAGGAGTTCATCCCTCAGGGGATATTTTATTGAAGTTAAATCTGGGCTGGTCAGATTTGGGTATGGCCTCCCAACCATCACCTACCAAAGTCAAACATCATTGACCACGTGGATGTTCTCAGCATCCCATTTCATATTATTGTTTCTGTCAGTCTGAATGAAGACATTAGGGCCTGCAGATCTATTTATACGTTATTTCAATTTGGCTTCATTTTCTGCAAGCACAGTAATGCAAAACCTTTAACATCAACCAGGTGTTTTTTTAATACTGCTGTAAGGGCCCAGACAAAATAATCTGGTTTTAAATCAGACCAAAATTATGACACTGAATAGCATTTCACAGTTGGCACAGTTGTCCAGTTAAATGTAAAAATACAAACAGCTTCTTGGTATTTGAGAACAACCTTATAATAAAGCTCTGGACTCACTTCAAAATAAGTTCAATTTGTAAAAATCACTAAACTAAGCAAAACTGCCACAAGAACTTGTAACCAGCAAACCTATAGAACTTCCCATTTTATTTCTTTAATTTATACTACTTTCAAGTGTTTCACACTTTGCTCTATTTCATTACTGTGGTCAGACATTATCCAAATCTTGTGGATCAGCTACAGGCATTTACCATCTGCCAGCAACACTCTGGTGATTGGAGATAGCGAATTTACAGTCACTTACACCAGACTTGGGTCTCAATCTGATACCTTTGAGATTAATCAGAGTCCCACTGCCATCAGCAAACACTAAATCTTGTCCTGGAAGATGCCAAGTTCCCTCAGCTCTAAATTAGTGCCCTTCCAAAATAAATGTTCCTGCCCTTTGAAGCTCCGGCCTCTCCCTGCCTCAGCTTTTATTTGTGCCTCTTGCTGCCACTGAAGCCACGGAGAGCTCCATGCTGAGAAGCCCGAGGGCTCTCTGTAGCACTGGTGTTTCATGCTGCACACTGTGGAGGCACAGTCCTGCAAACACTGGAACATGTGAGTTCAGTGGGATTTCTTACATCACATGTCTGAGTTTCTTTACACCAGTGGTCCGGAAATCTCAGAAAATTCAAGGATTAAAGTAATAAGACTGCAGTAATTTCAACATCAAAATAAAACCAGTAAGGGGTATGAGGTAACCAACTGTCCATCCCATGTGCAGGTAACTACTTTATAGAATTGCCTGTTCACTACCAGAAATTAGATTATTTATATTTGTTCTATATAAGCTGCATAAAATCCTTACTGTGACATGGTAAACTGATTCTGCTTCCTATATTGTTTCTAAACATGAGTTTACATGTTGTATGAAGCATATTATAAAGGCACTTGGCCAGCACTATGCTCTGTTAGAAACATGTATAACAAAAACTGAGATATACCGGAATATCAATGAAATTAACCATTAACCATTCTTGTAAAAAATCATGTTCTTAAATATATACATAAATATATATATAATATATATAATAATAAATACTATGTAATATTATTTATATGTAATATTAAAATTATATGTAATAATATGTAATAAATAATACTAAAATATGTTCTTACATATATATTTATACAGACATACACACTTTGTATGCAGAGAGGTTTCAAGTATATGGCGACGTTTTTGGGCACAATGGCACACAAAGAGCACAAGAGCTCCTCTTCAAGCACCAGTTGCAACTGTACAGGGCTTGTGTGCTCTCCTAATTCTTCAAAACTAGTTAATTAATTTATTAACAGGAGTCAGCATTGCCTCTCAAAAGCCCGTTGTGCCCTACAGAGCCTGGGAGCTAGGGCTGGAAAGAGGATTTAATGCCCTCCAGTACTGTAGATTCAGCCTTGCTCCATTCCCAGGGATTTGGCCCTCTGAGCAGGAAAAACATCATCTTTTATCTGCAAGAGCGTACTTCCAGCCTGTGGAGGGCCACAGCTTAACCCACACACTCTGCACACGGCAATTTTTTCTAGCTCAGGATATTCACCTCTGTCACTTTCAAAAAGCCTGAAAAATCCGCAACCACATTTCCATGGGTCAGCATAGCACCTTTGGGATTTCCTGAAAGGAAGCAGAGAGGAAATATAAAAGATAAGCCAGAAGATAACTTTCAAAAACTTAACAAAAAAACAAAACAAGAAATGGTTAAAATATTATGTTCACTTCTTCAGTTCTAAAACTTATATAATTTTCACCATCATTTCTGTGCACCAATATGCACCAAAACCACTTACTGCAATACTCAAAACTTAATAAAATGATACTGCAAACAGAAATATTTCTCTTGGAGACTCTGGAAAACAGGTTCCAGCAGAAATAGCCCAAATGCCATTTCTGAGAGTGCTCAGATGGAGCCACTCAATGAGCACAGCCATCAGACTTGAGTGGCTGTTCCAGCCTCTCCTGGGAGGATTTATTTCATCCAGATTTTGACTGAGAATGATCTTGAACACCAAGAAACGCCATTTAAAAGGCTGTTATACTCTTACTTAGCCAGTACTCTGGATGAGAAATGCAGAGAGCAGACCCTTTGACACTGCAATTAAGGGAAGTCATGAATAGTGTCTTGAAGACAGCCCTAAACCCATTAGGGAGCCAGCAAAGCCCCTGTGTTGTGTTCCAGAGCTGGGCACTGCCCCTGCAGCGTTTCATCCATCACCAGCAGGTGCCTCAGCACCATCAATATTCGCCTTTTCACACTCCTTTCTCAGCTGACCATGGTACACCGCTTGCATTTCCTATCTGTCTGGACGCCAAAACACAGGGTTTGTTAAGCAGCAAATACACAGGCCGGAACCTCCATGTTCACAAAACAGTGGCACAGAGGGCTCTGCATATACTCCTGTCACAGCATTGTCTCTTTTCATCACTCTCTGAGGCTTTACTTGTGAAAAGAAGGTGTAGCTCAGCTCAAATATAATTACAGAGCCAGCCTCTTTCTCTCCAACATGTTTTTAAGCAGATTGTTTTAATTCGATCACACCACTGCCACGTAGTTTCTGCTGCTCCGTGTGGAGGCAGATCGGAGGAGCTTTACCTGCGGGTGCCCTGCATGTCCCCAGCACAGTGGGCACAAGCAGCCTGGCAAAGGTCCTGCAGTTAATGTAACAAATTGGTAAGTCAGCCAGAATTTCATTCTGCCTTCCTCAGATTAGGAAGAGACTGTGGTGCTTTGTGAGTATGTCTCAGCACAGGAAAATATGTTTCATCCTCTCATTTCAGAGCAGTTTGAGGGCTTTGTTGCTGGCAGCCCTCCATTGTGGGCATGAGCACAGACATGGGCACACTCAGCACTGAGCCTTGTGCCCTGCCAGCACCACCAACATCACTCTTACTCAACCTCCCAAATAATTAAAGGCAGGCACAAACAGCAGTAGCAATTGTTGCATATGTTTATTGCAATAGAGCAGGATATTTTTAACACAATATATTATACTGAAAATCCCTATTTGCTGTTCCAAGTGCCCTGAGTAATTCAGTCCCAAACACTTGCAGATGAACATGGTGCACAGGAGGCTGGTTTGGTCTTGTCCTCATCCGAAGCTCAGGGGTGAAGCTGACACCTTTGCCAGCCACAGCCGCTCCCATCCTAACATATTGAACCAGCAGGCTCACAGGTGCCAAATCAGCCTGGCTGGTTATTTTCACAGCACACATGGATCCAGGCTTCAAGAAAAGTCCATGAACAGGTGTCAGTTGTACATACACACCACAACTCAAAAATCACTTGTGTTATTGAGTTGTGTCCAGTCAAACACGTGCTCAGCCCCTGCAGCTCTAGAAGCAGCTGTGTTCCTGCAGCATCGCACAGCTCAGGCACCAGTGAAGAGGATGTGCTTAGCACTGGTTTGGAAACTCAAAACTGTGCCCTCTGGCACAGATCTGGTCCCTGCACCTTGACAAAATTCTTCAGACTTTTTTGGGAAGATTTCAATTGTTCAGTGCCAGGCTGGGTGGGGCTTGGAACAAACCACTGTAGGTGAATGTGTCCCTTGCTATGACTGGGAATTGGAACTAGACATGCTTTAAAGGTCCCTTCCAAGCCAAACTATTCTGTGATTCTATGAGATTTCCCAGATGTTTGACTCATTTACTCACTCCACCTCTGACTTGAATGCAGATTCAGTATCTCTGCCATGCCTGGAATCATGTGAAGTGTGAACATCCTGGCTCCTTCCTCTGCATCCCTCCTGCGTAGGCTCAACATCCTGGACAGGCTGCAGTGATAATGGTGTTTAATCAGAGCAGCAGTGTTGGAGCCAGGAGAGCCTTCATCAGGAGAAATCCGGAACAAACCATGCTGCTCTGGGACAGCTGCATCTTTTTGGGTTGGGGGACTCCTGTGAATTTTAACCTTCCTTAGTAGTTCTGTTTTAAGAGTTAACCCAGCAAAACAGGTGCCCCTTTCTATGACCCCTTTCCCAGAATTACCACTTTGAGAGAAGGTTGGCAGTGATGCTGCTTCTCTATTTAAAAAAATCAATGCCATTTCTGTAACACTGTTCTTGTTTGAATTTCCTCACAAAGACAGACTCAGTGAGTGTTCTGTTACAGAATGGATGCCCTGCAATCCATTAATAGCCCGGGAATGTCAATTCCTCCTTATCTGATGCCGGGTTTGTTTGACAGTTCTCATAAGCAATAGAAGAACCTTTTCCACATTGCCAAATGGGTCTTTCAAGTGCTCCAGCACTAATTTGATAGTGTGATCTGTCAGCATTCTGGGATGCAAGCACTTTCATCCCCTGGGGAGCTCTGGCAAAAAGGAATATGCACTGCCAGGCTGGGAGAAACCACTGGGAAGCAATTTTTATCCGCCTGGTAGTGGATCCTTGAGGGAATGACAGTTGATTTCTCCGGAGTAACCAGCACGGAAAATTGTATCCTGACAGTTTGGGGATATCTGTGTGCCTTTGGCCCATTTCCAGGTGCTGATGGCTTCTTGGCACAACCATGAAAGTTGGTCTTGTCATCCAAGCTCAGCAACCTCAGCCTCTCTTTTCTCCCTGGGGAGGCATTGGGGCTTCTGGTCCTATCAAAGAAAAGCAAGTGTTAAAGTCAGCTTCTGGGGAATTCTTTCCAATTCTACAATTTTCAGGTGACAAATTCTACAGCAGAGATTTTTTCACACCATACAAAAATATTTAGAGCCCTTTGGAATTGGAAAATCCCTAGAGAACATATCATTTGGAAGAAAATTCTAAATTTGGTCACTAAAAATTATATGGTCTATATAAAACTCTTACATCAAAGCACAATGTGGAAAACAGACCAGAGTGTTGATGCAACCTCTGGAAAAGGCAGAGAGTGACATGCAAAGTCCTGCAGCAGCAGAGGATGGGCTCATGGATCACAAAGCATTGTTATGAGATAGTTCAGTTCAAGATGATTTGCAAAATTGGAAATCTCTGGTTTGGATGGAGAAGGGAAATGAGCTTCCTGGTTGTCCTATTTCTGTAACTCTGGGCATGTTTCTAAGAAAAGCACAAAATCAGAAACTGGCCCTTGATTGCATCTGCAAATAAAAAAAACAGAAAATCAAAAGAAACCTTCTCTATGCAGAATTTCTTATTTAGAAATAAAAATATCAACAAAAAAGTGACTTGAAAAAATAATTGCTCTGCACTTGAACATCCACATAAACACACTATGCCCTGCTGTATCCATGGCATAGCTCCTTCAGTTTCCTACTGCTCCCATTTATGCCTGGCCACTTTGCACTCACTCTGTACATGGCTGTGATGTTCATGTCCTGCACTGAGTTCAGTCTTTCCCATGTAGGAATTCCCAGTGCTGGAGCAGAGCAGAGTCACAGGCTCCTCTCTCTCAGCGCTCTGCCCTGGGCAGTATGAAGTGCAGATCTCAAAACTAAGGACCATGCATGAAGGTAAAATACCCAAACCCTTTTAAAACATCTTGAGCTTCTACTTGGAGTTGATAAAGCAGTTGCCTACCTGGTCTGAAGCACAGGTCTTCCTTGGGAGGTGGAGGATGAAGTCAGCCTGACCTGCCGACTGAGCGGCACCAGCAGCTCCCAGCATCTTCTGCTGAGACCAAACTGAGGATGCTTTGGGGTAGGACCAAGCATTAGGCAATCCCAAGAGCACAGGTGGATCTGGAAGAGCTGCTCCAGCAGTCCCCGGAGCATGGACCTTCCCAACAGGCAAGTGTAAAAGCAGTTTCCTAAGCAGTGACGCCTTGTGCATCTGCCCGTACAGCTTTCAGGGAGATGTTATGGAGGCTGAGTTCTCAAGAGTAGGAAATTCCTGCAAGCTGATGAAGACCAGCATCTGGAGAGAGGAGAAAGCACTACCTCTGCTAAGAACTGGCAAGAAAATGATGCTGCTCCTCTCTCCAAGAAAAAGAGGCCAGCAGCACATGAGTACCAGCCTCATGGGCTGCCCAGGCTCATCCCGAACCTCCCCAGCAGTTGGTGTCATGACAAGAAGAGGAGACAGATGTGACAAGGACCTTGGTGAGGCTGGAGACATCAATGTGCTTAAGATACAGAGAACAGAAAGCTGTGGAACCACTTTCTAGGGTTTTGGGTATTTTTTTAAAAACATTTGCAAAAGATAAATACCAACCAACCAAGTGCTTTGCAATTACACAGCAAAATGGGAAGCAGACACATGGGTGGATTTTCAGACAACTGGAAAATCATACTGGCAAAGTGTATGTCAGAGAATTCAATTGAAAAATAAATATATTGTTATTTTTAATTTGCAATCCACAGAAGTATATATACCTATATATTCTTAAATATTAAAAATGCCTAGAAATATCATTGCCATATCATAACAGCAAGTTTGCATGTATTGAGGTGGGATTAATAATTAATTTCATAAAATATTCTAACATTTCAAGATTAAAATTACTCTTTTACCTGTAGTGCCACTAGTAAAACAGACAATTGACAGATCTTCTGGTCGAGGAGGCTAAAAATACAAAAGGAAAATAAGAAAATCACATCAGTCAAATGCAGACGTGTCAGTAGTAGAGACTGTTGACATTGTAGAAACCTAAAGATCAAACCAATTATGTTTTTGCTCTGACATAAAAAGCTGTCATTCCCCTCAGCAAATATAAAAAACCATCATAAAACTCTTTTTACCAGGTTTCTTCATTTGATGCAGACTCTATTCCTCCCTTTATGCTGTGCTCCAGATGCACTAAGGACATGCTGTAGCGTAGGAAGATTTTGGTGGCATATTTGTCTTGCAGTTAGTATTTTCCAAGCCACCACCTCTATCTGTAGATGTGTGGGACAACTTGAGATAATTCATCAATTTCCAGGTCAGTTCTGGAAAGAACTCCACAGCAGGGGACAAGATTCCAAAGCTGATTGTTCCCATTTCCAGCAGCATCTCTGTATTCTCAGCACCACTCCATACGTGTGCTATTTTGGGTCATGAATGACTAAACAAACAGCTTGAACATCAGAAGCTGCTTTTGAGAGTTTTGTACAAGTATGAGCAGCCAGTGAAAAATATCAAAGCAATTTTCCCAAAATATCCCATATAAATACTGCCAAGCAGTGTTTCTGAACTATAGAAGCTCCAGCAGAAAGTGAAGGGTACAGAGACATTCCTCCAGTGCCACCAGCGTAAGGCAGTGGAATTAGGGTAGCTTAACAATGGCATTTAATTACTGTCCCATTAACGTGTTCATAGCAGGATGAGCTATCTCATTTAAGTGTTCCAGGTAGAGGGAAAAAAGCAAATACTGCACATTGTTCCCTGTGAGGGTGGGGAGGCCCTGGCACAGGGTGCCCAGGGAAGCTGTGGCTGCCCCATCCCTGGAAGTGTTCAAGGCCAGGTTGGACAGGACTTGGAGCAACTTGGTCTAAGCACCCATGGAAGGTGTCCTTGCCCATGGCAGGGGGTTGGAATGAGATGAGCTTTAAGGTCCCTTCTGCTGCAGCTGTAAGTGGGAAAAGCAACATGCCAACACTCACCACAGGCACGTGTCGCCTCTCACGGCCACAGTCCTGAAAGAGATTAAAGTAACAAAAGTGATTTCCACTTTAATTCCTGCAGTGTAACCCACTTGCTAATAATCTACAAACCAGTAAGGGAGAGTGTGAGCTAAAGCAGAGAAATTCCTAGCTGGCACTGAGGCCATCTTTATTATTCTGAGTTTCTTGCCTTAATTGCAGTGCCTTCCTTCCTTGGATTTCAAGTAGTGTTTGGGTTGGTTGAGCTGCATCCAGGGTGTTTCAAACAAGTGTGAGGCTGTAGGCTTAAGTGTAGGAGGACAGTGTCTCAAATAACAACTCCCTTCCCATGCTTAAATAGCAGCTGGCAGTGCATTTGAGGTTAAAGAACTGAAATGTTGGCTCTGCTATCAACAAGGAATAACATCAAGAGGCAAGTGCACCAAGCATCAGTATTATCAGCCACAAGTTGCTCTTTTGTGCTCTCCAAACACTGAACCTGGCACACAATTCACAAGTCCCTGTACATTGTACTGTCTTTTCACAGATATTACAAAAAATAGTAAAAGGACAGGGAGAGCAAACTCACCTCCACCTCCTGCATGGTCTGGATGCGAACCCCGCAGCGCTTCCCTCTCTCCATCAGCTCCTTCTCAAATGGGTCCATGAGGATGATGGAGCTCAGGCCTGGTGTTTCTCTCCTCTCCACATGGTCAAGGAGTATCCTGGCTTTTTCAGGCTTGTCACAAATGACCGTGGAAATGTCAGCTGCAAGAAAAGCAGCCAAACAAGCTGTTTGCAGTAAATATTTTTTAATGCAAGACTGTGTCTCATAGCTAACACTATATCACTTCTGATAGTCACTCCAGGCTACACCAGAAATCCCAGCATATAACACATGCCTCTCTTGAAAAATGAGGAAAAAACGCAACCTTAGGTAACCTAAATCAATGCCAAAGTTGTAGCTGGCATTTACGATCATTCTGGGATTCAGTTCAAAATATTAAAAATGGTCCTCACATGGATTAAAAGATCAAGGAGGCAAAATATCAAGCAGCACAGGAGTGGGTGGCCGTGGAGTAATTCCCACATCCAGAGCAGCCCCTATCCGTGGCTATGCATGACTGGGCATGTGGAAAATGCAACAGAGGCAACCCTGACCCAGCACAGGGACACACAGCTCCTCAGGAACTTCTCTAAGTGAATTCAAGACACTCAACAAGTATAATCACAATGCCCCATCCCTGGAAGTGTTCAAGGCCAGGTTGGATGTGGCTTGGAGCAACCTGGTCTAGTGAAAACATCTTGAAGAAGATGTTTTCACCAATGAAAACAATGAAGAAGAGTTGGAATCAGATGAGCTTTAAGGCCCCTTCCAACCCAAACGATTCTAGAATTCTATTATCATCTGTTTTTTACAAGCAGAAAATGAACCATTCTGAGCAACAAAACTGATTTCTGAGAAGATCACATCAGTTTTGATTTTACCTGTGTTGACAATGTACCGAATGGCTCCAGGACCTAAGGTGTCATACAGGGGAACCACCACCATGGAGTAGGTGTAGCAAGCCAGCTCAGAGATGATCCACTGCAGGAGGACATGGAAGTGCAAAGGTGAGAAGGGGCCATGGGAGCAGATATAACTTGAGAACAAGCTGGCAGGTGAGGAACATTATTACTACAATATCAAGTTGACTTAAAATCTCACCTCTGGACGGTTTTGAGCGAAGACACCAATGAACTGTTTTGTGGATGGCTTGCAGCCCTGCTGCAAAAGGCCTGAACCCAGAGCTTCTGCTCTTTCAGCCACCTGGAATTTGGAGAGGAAAAAAATACATGAAAAAAAGAGGAAAATAAACAATACCAAATTAAGCAAAGCTTAGAGGGAGGCTCTCAAATTACTGTATTTCCTATCTGTAAGTCCAATTTTTATGTTATCATGAACCATCATTAGCTGACTAGCAACTGATGTGGTTGGCGATGCCCCATGGCTCCAGAGTGCCTCAGTGCTGCTTTCAGGAGTGGGGTCATGGCATGGAGCCAGCCCGTGAAAGCCAACACACCCATGTAACACCTGCATGTGCCCAGGTGGGGACACTGGGAAGCATCACATGGTGCATGAGCAACCTCCTGGTCTCACGTGCAGGCACCCCAACACCCCTTCTTGTGTGGGGCAGGGGAAGAGGATGCACAGCGGGTGTCACCTCCAGCTCACCTCCTTGTAGGACAGCCACTGGTAGGGCTGCTTGGGCTTCCTGAACCCCAGGCAGGGGCCGTTCTCTGAAAGACAAAAGCAGAGATGGTGAGTTACAGGGGGCAGTGCCAGGAGTTTACACGCAGGGCCATGATGTGGGGGAGCCCTCCAGGAGTAAATCCATAGTTATTGGGTTGGTTCTCACAGCAATCCCCAGCAAATTACACACACAAGTGCATCAGATGGGAGACAAACTGCTAGGATCCCCCAAAAAGGCTTCAATCCTCCCCACTGACAGCAGCAATTTGTTCCAAGCAGCCTCATTAAGAGGCTTCTCCAAAGGTCACATGAGCATTAGTGTCTGATGAGGGCCCTCATCCCAAACACCAGCTCCCACTACTTGCACAGCCTTTTGATTAAAAAAAGGTAAAAAGTACTATATTTAGCCCAGCCTACTCTGGAGGAGGGTAAAACAACATGCAGCAGTGCATGACTGGATGAAAATTTGAAAAGTTTGAATAATTTGCTAATGGTACCTATTTGCAGAAATCCATTCCTCCATACACCTGCTGAGTTCTTTATTTACCCTTGTCTTGTGGGGCAGAATATGTGCAGTTCCACTGGGGTTTTTTATGGTACCAAAAATAATAATCTGACCGTGACATTGTATCCAATGAGGCAGGACACCATAAACAGCAGACACAGAAATAGTTATGATAGAGCAGGGAAGAGTCATCATGGCTTTTTGGAGTGGGAAGTGATGTCTCTCAAGTGTATGAGAGCTCTGTGATGATACCACTGACCATGGGGTTAGGTCATCTGCATGGCCTGGTCCGCCACCTCTCCCAACTTCTGCTCCTAGGCCTCCTCACCACTGTGCTCTCACCAGAGATGCTGAATCCCCTCCTGAAGACCTCGTACATGGTCCTGGCATCATCGTAGTAGTGTGTCAGCAGCTGCGGGCTGTCCCCGATCACCGAGCGGCGCGCCCCAGCCAGGCCCTGCATGAGACGAGGTGACACGAGGTGACACAACCATCAGCACCGCTCGAGGGGTGGGAGATGGGGAAACCCCCACCATAAAGCAGCACACTCCCCGAATGCCAGCAAGTCCTCTGTGACCACCACCTGCCCCAAGACCCAAAGGGATGTGAGAGGAGGGACATTGACCTCAGCACCTCTGGAGAACCCTCTGCTCATAGAGGAGTACTTGACTCAGCTCACTGTCACAGGAGATCATTGATATTTCCCAATGGAATTTAACGAGGAATTATGGATCTGGAAGTAATGGAGTGGGGATGTGCTGGGGGAAGCAACTGATGTGGGCTCCACAGGTTTCCAGGACTAGCACCATGAGCACCTCCACAAGGACATCCAGGCCAACATGAAGGACAGACTAAGGCAGAGGCCAGCCCACAGTGCATGAGCTCGGTGTAGGTGTTTTAGGAGTGGGCAGCCAGGGTGACAATGACCAAACCAGGACTGCACTGGGAGCCAGAAAAAAGTCTAACTAAAGGTTCCCTAACCACAGGGAAAAACTGTCTTGAAAAATCTAAATTCCTCCCAACCTTTTAAAAAGCTGTTGGAATTAAAGACAATAATGTCTTAGAGAGAACATCACAAAAGGCTTTAAAAATTCTCATCCTGCTTTCAGATATTAAAATAAGCAGAGACAATTTGCAGAAATATTTCTATTCTTTAAAACAGAGCTGCATCATTAAACTTTAAAGCCTTTTGCAAGCAAAAAAAGTAATAACTCTTCAGCCTCTAAGCATGGATTCAGGTTTATTTTCCTTACTGTTACCAAGTTTGCAGCACCATACTCAGCAATGGGCACACATGAAGAGTGCCAGGTGACCTGGTCTCACCAGCTGTTGCCTTTCAGTTGTTTCTCCCATGCAATGGCAGTGCCTCTAATCTTTGGCCATGGATGGTTAAGCAAAGCTAAGACCAAAATTTTACTGAAAATCTAAGAGAATAAATTACCATGCTGTATTCTAGTTTTTCAGTTTACAGAAAAAGGTGAATTAAGGGGTGAAGTGATCCCTGGCACAGTGCATTACATGGTTGATTTCAGGATGAGGTTGGGGAACTACCAAAACAACAACAACAAAAAAGCCTTCCTGGCATCCCCTGTGGACATAGATCTGTAGAAACAAGTCCAGAGCAGACCATGAAGGTGATTAGAGGGATGGGACACCCACCCTATGAAGAAATGCTAAGAAAGTTGGGGTTGTTCAGCCTGAAGAAGAGAAGGGTCTGGGGAGACCTTAATGAAGGAGGCATACTTTTTACAAGGGCACATAGTGACAGAACAAGAAGTAGTGGCTTCACACTGAAATAAAGTAGGCTTAAATTAGATGTTAGAAAAAAATTCTCCCCTGTGAGGGCAGTGAGGCCCTGGCACAGGTTGCCCAGAGAAGCTGTGGCTGCCCCATCCCTGAAAGTGTTAAAGGCCAGGCTGGAGAGGGCTTGGAGCAGCCTGGTCTGGTGCCGATGGCAGGAGGTTGGAATGAGATGATCTTTAAGGTCCCTTCCAACCCAAACCGTTATATGACTTCCAGGCATGCAAATGTCGGGGAAAGCCAAGCCGGGGTTGCCCTGGCCTCACCTCGACTTCCTCGGACTGCATGCGCAGGTCGCAGGGCGGCTTCACGGCCCTGGGCCGGCTGGCAAACCAGTAGGCGACGACAGCTGCGAAGGCACCAATGCCCACCAGCGCCGTGGCCGGCAGGTTGCGGAAGAACTGGCTGAGGTCATCGAACTCGGGGAGCCGCAGGCTTCGCAGGATTTCCTGAGCCTGCATCTTCTCCACCAGTGAAACGGCAAACTCTGCAAGAGCCAGAAGGATGGGCCAGGTCGGATGAGGTCAGGCTGCAGATAGGCAGGGGCAGCACAGGTCACTGGGAAGGGGAGAACATGCTTTGCCTCATCAGCCATCACAGACACCCTGCTCTGCCGGGCTGTGGGGCTGCCTGCCTATAGCCACCCTAACTGAGAAAAACAGCATCTGTGGAAGAGATAGAAGAAAGGAGGAGGCATCCATAGCAGAGTGAGCAGGAGCAGACAGCTCACTCCCTAAGGACAACCGAGTACCAATGTACAGAAGGTAATGCAGCTGCGGTTATCTGGAGTGAGTTATGCTGGAACAAGCTCCGGGATCCAGCTACAACCCCTCAGGGCTGCCAGAAGTTTTCTCTGCCTTCCCTGAGCAGGACTGCACAGACAGTCTGGTTGTGCTGGGCTCACAGAGCAGGAGCTGCTCCTGGGAAAGGCAAGGTCACACTGTGGATTGGGCATCGATCTAGACTCTGCCGCAGCAGGTTGCCTTGCTTTTCCCTTTTGCACATACAGATACAGCCACCAGAGAGAAGGAGCCACGCAGGTGGCTGCTCCAGAGTGAGAGATCAGGCTGTCCTCACAGGACTCGTGTCTGGGTGTTGAGTACACAAGGAACATTTTAAAGAACTCCTGTTTACAGTGATGGCCCCGTATCAACTCCCCACTGGGGAGTCTCCAGTATCGGCCAGCCCTCTGAGAGATGAGCCAAGCAGGTGCTGCCTGAGGGAATCCAAACAGTTAAGGTTTCCCACAGCTCTCTTTATGACTTTACAAGAGTCAAGGTCTTAAAAAGGTTTTTCAGCCACATGAGCCCAGGCAGCCCCTTCCCTCTTGCCCTCTGGCCTTGCTCCAGCTTGTGGAGCTACATGGCTTCACTTCCATGAGGGGACCAGGACTTCCCACACAACAGCACCACTAACACAAACCAGCTTTCTTCCTCCTGGGAACAGTGTCTGGGCTGCACTATCCTGGAGTCCTGAAGGTCAGGACTACCCTCTAGTAGCCTTCTCCTGTGTTTGTGCCAAGTGAGCATTGGGACTGGCACAGGCCAGGTGGTGAACAGGGGGGCACGCCTCGCATGAGGCTCTGGAGGAGGTTTGTAAGTTTGGACAAGAAAAAAACCAATATAACAAACAATTAACCTCACTCATTTTTGGGTTATGAAATGGTGAGGACAACAGCGAGGGGACAGCAACACAGAGCCCACGTTCAGGGTCATCTATCTCCCTCCTGAGGGCTCTGGCCCAAACATCCCTCTAGCCCCATGCTGCTCCATGATGCTGGCCCAGCATCCCACAGTCACCTCTGCTCCCAGACAACACCCAACTGTGTAAACCCTCTGGCACCATGAGCCTCTTCAAGAATGGTTGAATCCCTCCAATAAACACATCCAGATGATGCTACTGGGAAATACCCACACAGAAGACAATTTTCTCCTGAGATTTGAGCATCTTTTCAGAAATCTCTACATGTGATAAAATGTCTGACTATGCAACTGCAATGATGTTAGGATGAACTGTGAAGGTGGTGAGGCACTGGCACAGGTTGCCCAGAGAAGCTGTGGCTGCCCCATCCCTGGAAGTGTTCAAGGATAGGATGGATGGAGCTTGGAGCAACCTGGTATATGGAAGGAGTCCCTGGTCATGGCAGAGCAGCTGGAACTGGATGTGCTTAAGGTCCCTTTCAAACCAAACCATTCTGGGATAAATTGATTCTATGAACTGAGACAGAGCACTGATTTCTCCCCTCAATATTTCTTGACACCAGACTATGAAAAGCAGCCTGACAAAGACACTTTTACTACAAGAACTGGGAGAGCTTAGCAAGGGCACTATTCATGTGCTGATGAATTGCCTATTTGTGCAAAAGCATTTCAGCAAGTCCCAATTAAGACTGACTGCTCCCAGAAACGGCCGGTCCCACCAAAAGCAGCCACCCAGTTTGCTGGTTACACTGAAATCTTGGGAATTACTCCCTCAACAGCAGCCCGTAAGTGCTGTTTTGTATCCATCCGTGCAGTTAAGTTGAAAGTGGAAAGCTGGGAAGGTGCCTGTGGGAACAGCCACATGCTTCTGTCATGCCCAGCTGCAGGGCTTGCCTAGGGGGAAGCAGGACCAGGCCTTTACATCTGTCTGGGTGAAGGGCATCCACAGACATCCAGAGCTCATAGCATCAACAGAAGGATCATAAGAGTCAGGGCTGCAATTTCTGTTCACATTCAATTTTGGCACTGCAGAGTTCACACAACTTGCCTTTTGCAACAGTTAATCCTGGGTTTTGCATCCCAAAGGGATTCATGATGAGTCCATACTTGATCTGCTCAGAGCAGCCAACCTGCCCTGGGATGGTGGCCAGGATAGGGGCCCAGGTGTTTTTGGGATAATCAGGGAGAACTGCCTCACCCCCTCCCTACACCTACAGAAAGAGGGGTCAGGGGTGCCTGGATCACAGCCTCCTCTGACGAGTCAAGACAAGCAGGTGAGCACCTCATGGTCACATGCTCTAGGAGTACATTTCTCATGTGCTCAGGAAAATAAATAATAGTAATTTAAACCCAGCACAGCTGAGCTGGGTTACCTGTCAGGAGCAGCATTGCACCCCAGAGTGCACAGCAAGCAGCTGCTGCTGTCACCTCAGGTCCAGGATCAGCAGCAGGATGCTCTCCACACCCCTTCTCCACATTTCTGTTACCTTTGTGGCCCATTTCTGCTACCTCTTGGCCCCACTTCTGTTGCCCGAGGTGGATCTACCACCCTGCTGCAGTGCATGTTCCCCACAAGCAAGCAGCCCTGAGTGCCAGCAAGCAGAGCACGGCACCCATGTATGTGGCACATTTATTCCAAACAGCAATTCGCATCACCGGATTTCTAAAATATTCCCATGGCAAATAAAAGATAAATAAATATGCAAGGAAGGACAGAAAAAAAGTTGTTTCAATGAAGGAAGAAATGCTGGAGAGGTGCCAAGAGAGCACAGCCATGGGTGAGAGCTGGGGGTGCCTGGCACAGGCGAACTTCCCATCTGGGGTCTGGGCTGAGCAGGACTCCTGCAGCCTCTGGGCAGCCAGCAGTGACAGTGGGCTCCAGGTCAGCCACCAGCCTGTGTTCACAGCAATCACCCCTGGAACAGGACTTATTTAAATATTTTGGTAACAAACGTCTCTCTTGTGTGATTTAGTTTTCATTTTTTTCTGCTGGAAGTGATTCTGTAACTCCAGTCAGTGGAGTTCAGTGACATAAGGCAGTGTGCGAACAGCCTCAGACTACGGGTGTATGCCTAATGCAATCAAAATTTTACTGGTCCTGCGCAGCCACGCAATCACATTCTTCCTACCATTCCATCAGTGCCTGCTTGGGAAGAACAACTCCTATTGGGACATCCGTATCCTCTTGCCCCCCTGCATTCACAGTGGGAGGGGGAAGAGGCAGGTGATTCATTTTATCCTGGAAAATGGGCAAAGTGTCCCATTACCCTTTATTCAATCCCCAAAAAAGGCTATTTACATTAGACTTCATAGCACAAACCCAAACCCAAATAAGCAGCTTTTCAATACACCTGAGAGACTTAACTGTTTGCAGTGGGGAACTACAAAGCAGAGCCAGTGACATATGATGGCTCAGAGCCCGCAGACCCTCCGCTTCTCTCAGAGCAAGCCGGAATTTCCCGTCAGCCGGCAATCACCACGGATCTGTGTCCTTGGCCACGGCACTGGCTGCTCACTCATTTCACTGAGGAAACAGAATTTACAGGAACTAAAACTTTTCAATCCAGAGAGGCAGATTTAGAGGGATTTCACTCCAGTGAAACACTACAAGCTTTTTGAACTCTTTTCTCATGTTCAGTTCTGCAGAGCCCAGACCCTGAGATTTATAGTTGTTTTCCTGAAATGTGGTCTGTGACAGAAGACTTGCACAAAGAAACATCCAGCAAAACTTGGACCACTCTCCCTCACCTTCCTTTGCAGAAGTAAAACATGCCTTGTGCTCTGTGCAGAGGGTTCAGGGGACTTTGTGACAGGGATTCAAATCACAAATGGCACTCAAATTATGACTATATCAGTACAAGAGAGTCTCCATTTACCAAGGGGAAAGGGAACGTCAACATTCCCAGGGACACATAAAGCTATTAGTCAGACTGCATTACTGGAAACCATTTGTTTATTTAAATAAAAGCTGTTGCAATAATTAACATCTTTATGAAAACATGCACAGAGGCTGCCACAACCATGCAGTCAGAGGCATTTGGGGATGTTGTGTATTGCTTGCAGAGTATAATCATCATTATTTTTCCTTTTTCTCCAAACTCCATGTAGGCATGCAGTGGGACATCAACCCTGGGAGGAGCCTCTGCCATTAAATGCAGCTCAGATACTTCCGACCTTCTCCAACTCAGCCAGGGAGTTCCTGGGACACCAGGAGCTGTGACAGCTGAGACAGCTGACACAGGCTGTGAATTCCTAATCACTGCTGTAATTAAAACCAGAGAGCTGATGCCAAGTCAGCCTCTGCTCTGCGACTCCATAGGTTTTGCCTGTGTGGACACAGAGGATGAGAAGCTGGATGAACCTTCAGTTTTAATCCTGAGGCCAGTGTGGGTTGGAGTTGGGCTCAGGTGAGGAAGGGGGACACTGACCACTCTGCAGCAGGCTGGGTTCACATTTCTCTAGATTTTATGGGAACAAGTGATCTAATGAGATCTCCCACCACAGACTGTGTTGTGCCTCAGCCACAAATGCAATATCCAGTTTAATCCAAACCTGCAGATTTTTTCTCATTCGTTTTACTTAAACAGGAAAATTTGGAATCTATTTTCAACTAGTTTAAGAACAGGTCAATTTATTCTCTGTTTTAATGGTTCTATAGTGTTTATGGAAATGGTAATGCCATGCTTTACAGCTGGGTGAAGCCAGTGTTAATTACAGAGAGAAAATGCCATTATGTATTTGTTGGGCATTACAGAGAGCTACTGAAAACCTTACAGAACAATTCCCTGCCGTGAGACAGGAAGCCCGGCAGTCTGCAAGCTTGTAAACTGCTTGGGAAAGAGTAAAGGGTGTGATAAACATAAAGGGGAAAATAGGAACACCAAAAGTATCTGAAACTATGAAAGATTCGCTATGTGGAAATCCAGTAAGCAGCCCCAAAATGAAGCAGGAGACAAGCAATACTCGGCTCACATAGTTTTGTAGGACTCCTAACAGCTTCTGTCCCGCACGTGCAATTGTGGTATAAACACATCGCCACAACAGTGACCCAAAACATTTCACTGCTCATCCTGCATCCCTGCAGAGCAGCCTGGGCAGGGGTGACCCCACAGCCCTGACCCACCACACATACTTGGATGCATGTACAGGGACCCTCTGTACTCTGCAAGGGGTAATCAGCCACACCTGGGATTCAGCAATTACTAGGATTATTGATCAAGCCAAGGCTAACACTACTTAAAACTTTCTGAAACCATACCTGCTTTTGCTCCTCTAAAATGACCTATCTCACTATAGCCCTTTTCCTCATTTAATGTCTCTCACCTTCAGACACATCACCCTAAGCCAACTCCCACAGCCTCCACATGATGTATTGCTGCTTTGATTTTTGGGACAGCGCATTTTCATAAAAAATGTGTTTTCCATTTAAAAAATGCCCCCTACCTACCAAGACCAGACCAAACTGAACTCTTACAGGTGTTTAATTTTACCCACTGAGCAAAATAATTGCCTCCCCCGTGCACAACCACAATTACTGTGTTTTACTTAGATCACAAAATTCTTTGCAGGGTCAAATAATAATCGAGGACTCAAAGCCAAGGCATTTGGCCTCATTGACTATGGTTCCGCTATAACTCAATGAGTTGCAATTGGGAAGGGGAAAAAAAAAGAGAAGGGGAAAAAAGAGCTGGTTTAGAGATAAAATTGCTTTTTTTGGATTATTATGCCCGTGCTCAGGCAACTAAGAGAGAGTGAGAGGTGACAGATAGCAAACAAGGGAGGGAAGGCACACAGTGCCTGTGAGGCTGTGGCACTTCTCCAGGGAGCACTGGAGAAGCACCCCATGGTCAAGAAACGTTATAAAAGCAGTTTATAACTTTTATATTCTATTTTTACTAACGAAGAATATCCTTCTCCCTTTTCTTTGAGAATCAGACCCATCCAATCTGTGAAACTGGCCTTTTGCCAACAAGACTGTTAAAGAACGGGGTTTCAATGGTACATAAGCCTCTTTAGGTCAAATTGCTTTCGTGCCGGCAGAGCCAGCTGGGGGCTTGGTGCACCTCGAACTCAGGGTCTGGGGTATGGGAGCAGACATGGGGCTGCAGCAATGCCATCAGGGACTGTCCCCATGCCCCTGCCTCCCCACTCACCCTCTCCCAGGGTGCCCTCCCACCCACCCAGCAAGGTAGTTATCTGCAATGGAGAAAGGCTTTGCATCCGGGTCAAGCCTTGGATCTGCAGAAGAAAAATAAGGCAAACAAACTTCATGGCAAGGAGGCCAGCCTTGCTTTCCTGTGACCTCTGGTGACTGAGTGAGTGAGTGGGGAGAGCACAGGGATGCATGAAAGAGACCAGTTCAGCATCAGCATGTGGTTGGGGTTGTGGTATAAACTTGGCTCAGTGGTGTATTATTTTTTTAGGAGAGACAGGGAGTTTCACTCAGGACAGAAAAAATGTCTCCAAGAAAAGACTGCTAAAGTACTGGGTCCCATTTATATATGGTATATGCACACATACAATTATATATCTGCATGCATGGATGTAAATGCTTGTGTGTGCATGTGCATATATATAATAAGTAGAATTTTCCCTTACTCTGGGTGACTGACGGTTAACAGCACTAATTGCATAATAGCCATGTGCCCCTAGCATTACTGTAGACACCTCACTCCTTAAAAAACTCTGACTAAATAGTTGGTGCATTAACAGCCTGGGTGTGACCATGGCACCACATTTCCCCATGGTTCCTGGGGACAGAGCTAGTGGCAGATCACAGCACTGGGCTCAGGGGCTTTGCTGACCCTCCAGCTTCCATCCAACTTCCTGACAACCCCAATCTTAAAGGCAAGGCACAGACAAAGGCTGGGAATCTCCAAGCAACCAGAGGAGCAGCACTGGCCTCTGGTCCCTCCTGCTCTGCACAGTTAGGAAATGCATTTGCAAAACACAGGATCTTTGCAAGCATCCACTAAAAAGGGAAAAATGCTAACAAGGAGCTCAATGTCCTGAAAGAGCCCAGTAATCACATGTAAATAGAAGTATTTAAAGTATCTAAAATATCTACAGTATATCGGTTCCTTGCCAAGAAAAATTATTCAATAAATAATTCAGTGCTGTGCTGAGATCTTACTTTAGACATTTGAGATCTTTCAGAGAGCAAAATCCAGTCCCTAGCTGTCTGGAAATGCCCCTTGCTCGGAGCCATGCACAGACCATCAACTCATCCTCATATCTCTGCATCGGGTCCCTCTTCATCCACTGATACCAAATCCTCATGGAAAGCTTCATCCGCCATCCCACACCTCCTCACCCACTCAGCACAGCTCAAACATGTGGACCAACCTAAAAATACCTTTTGCACCCCTGAGCAGAGCAGTGCAGCAGCCCTCGGAAGCCACCATGACTCACGTACATGGAAAAGTCATGACTGGGAATCTGGTCCAAATCTGCCACTCCTCTGATAACAAAGTGTCAGGAAGCCTGTGCAAGCATTTTAAGTTTCCTACCAAAAGGGAAAAGCTCAACACTCTGCTGTCTCTGAAGTCTATCAGTTGCCTAAGGCACAGTAACAAAAAAGCTCCTCCAACCACTGAAACATCCTTAAAATGTTACCCAGCACCAGCATGAGTCAGAGTCACAAGGTTTCATTGACCAGGCTAAAAACCTCAGCCTGTGGTTGCAGAGGATGGAGTTCAGATGGGAAAACCTACACGGGATATTTTTGTACCCACTATCCCCCTCATCATATTCATCTTGCTGTTCCCCTTAAGCCAGTGTAGCTTCTGTGTGCTCACGCCAAGTGGGCTCAGGCCATTCCTCCAAGTTAAAACAGAACCCAGCCAGAAGGAAAAGCAAACCCCCAAAGTTGTGGGGTTTTCTGGCTTTTTGTCTTCAGCTCTCTGGAGCCTACTTGCACAACTGTGCCAAAATCAGCACAGGGGCTGCAAAGTTCCATCTGGGGAAACCAGAGCCTGATCACTCCCTGTCTGCTTCCCTGGCTCACAGGCAGCATAGTCCACAGGAACCTCCCATTGAGGTGATTAAAGCAGGAGAGAATTTGCCCCTCAGCCTTATGGCAAAGCTTGCAGGTGGCAGTGAACCCTGCACATGTTTGCTGGGGCTCATGCTGAAGTGCCATGTGCTGCTGGCATTGTCACACAGGGCTGGATCCTGACACTGCATCGCAAGGCTGCTTTTGCCACGGCTGGGGCTCCATTCTGGACACTGCTCACAGAACACCTGCAAAGCTCCACCCTTCCCAGAAGTACCCATGAGCAGTTGTAAGCTTCAGTTCTTGTGAAGAATGAGATTTGTTGGGTTGGGTTTGGGCTTTTTTTATTTTTTACTTTTTTAGTGACATTGATGGTTGAGTGTCCCATATACTGTATGATTCCTGAACACCCTGTGTCAGGCAGCAAACAAACAGTTTAAAGAATGGCGTAAAAATAGTTATCTGGGGTAGAGTACAAAGAGAAGCACTGAATGGAGAGGGAGAAGGGAGCTGCAGCCCTGGCAGCTGGCTTGGCAGAGCAGAAATGTGAAGGTGCTTTGCAAAGAGCTTGATGGCTTGTTTCCAGGGAAAGTTTGGATGTTCGCCTTTAAATACTGGGTTTAAATAAACCTTAGTACTGTCTGTAGAGGCCCTGGTCCAGCTAAGAACCCCAGACACCTAAAGGCTCTGCAGAAGTCAGTGCTGGGCAGTGCAGAGGTGCAGGGACCCCATGGGGACTTACCCTTCAATGCACCCAGGTGGGATGTACTCCCCTTCTCAGCTCACTGTCTGGCTCGTTTTCAGGCTCTCCACATGAACATGCCATAGCCAGGTCCTCTGTGGCCATCTCACTCTACAAAGCCCCTAGCCCATGATTGGGTGAAGGCAAGTAGATTTTGGGTGAAATTCTAGGCAGGGAAGAAGCTGGTCCACAAGCATATATTGCCCTGGCTGTTGAGGGCTGGCTCTGCTGTCCCCACATCAGGTCACTGCCAGCCAAGGACACACATGTAGGCAAATCCCTGCACTGCCAGATCCCAGCTCTCCATGACCATTCACACTCTGCCCTTGGCTGCATCTGGAGGGTCACTGTGTGAGACTGGTCACAGTGATACAGGGACAGTTGAAGGGACAGCCCTGGCCTCGGCTGCATGCACAAACTGCACAGGTCTAATTCCTGCTGGCTTCTGGCAGGGTGGGATGGATGACCCCAACAGACAACACTGCTGGACAGCGGCATGAGGGTCCCGTTGCCTTATGCCCACACTGGGGCACGTGGCTGTTGGCACAGAACTAACTGTCCTGCTAGAGTACCAGAAAAAGTGGTTAGTTTACAAGCAAATCCCCACTTGGCATGATCAGATGGCATCCTGGTGCCAGGATGGGGTCATGTCCTCCCTGCACGACTCCCTGACCCACCGCACACCCACCTCCACCCCTCCCTGGAGCACAACCTGGTGGAGCCCACACAGGCTGGGATGCCCCACCGTATTCCAGGCCTGCCAGGGCAAGGAGTCCTCCTGACCATCTGCCCCTTCCATCACTCCCACACCCACCCTGCCTTTCCCAGGCACCAGCACAAATATTTGTGCACCAGTCCAGGTGTACTGATCCAGCCGCAAACGTTGTTGGGCTCATTGCTGCCACTTCTTTTGGCAGCAGTACTAGAATAAAGTGGTTTCTGAATAACACTCTGAGGATCCTGCCAGTCAATTGCATTCAGGCGAGCATGGGAGTGCTTCATCCAAAGTGACACAGAAAACTAAACAAGCTTGTAAGAGTAAACCTTCCATAATGCTTAAGACATGACACAGTGGCATGCCCAGAGTTAGTCCTGTAGAGGATAGGGAAGAACAGGAATGTTTTTAATACCACTTCCAAGCCAGGTGTTAGCCTGCATTGTCTCTCTGACAGTTTAGACTGGACCAAAACACTTACTTGGTCAAATTTCAATTTTGTGTTGCCTTCTGCAATATCAACAGTTAGGTAGCAAGTATTCACAGCAGGGCTAAGCGGGCCAGACTGCAGCTGGCATTGCCTCCAGCCACGAAGATCCTGAAAATTTGGCCTGTTGCTGTCTCAGGATGCTGCCTGTGCATTATCACACCACAGATTTTCATCTTCTGCTGCAGATGTAGAGAGAGACCTCACAGCTTGGGCCATATCATAGCTAAACTCTACCTTTACTATTAGAAGGAGCATTTCTCTTCATGCCAATCTTACAGCTTGAAGAGCTCCAATACTTACTGCATTTAAAGCAAAACCATACGAAAAAGAAGAGGAATGAAAGGCTCTGCCAGCTCTGTGTCAAACACATGCCCATGAAGACAGTGTTACAATTGTCACACTGGAAACTGAAACGAGAAAATGACATAGAAAATGGGAGCTTACAAAAAAGTAACAGTAGTGTCACTAACTATAACAAGTACAGTAGTATCCCTCTCTTAGAGTAAGCTGACCATAATTAGACCAGGTTAATTACCAAGAAAGTGCCTTGCAAGTCCATGGAATCACAAATGGCGTGGGTTGGAAGAGACATAGAAGATCATCCAGCCGTACCACACACAAGGGGCAGAGATGGCCCTCACTTGGTCTGATTGCTCACAGCTCCATCCAACCTGGCCCTGTAGTTGTAGTGCTTTTCTGAAGGACCCTGTCTGCACAGATGGGAAGGAGTGAGGGGATCCCAAAAGTAAAGTACACGTGGAGAGAGTTTTATCCAGACCCTGTGCACACAGAACGTGACTGCCTGAATCTGCTCCAGGTTTTATCCCAAAACAAACCAGAAACTGAAGGCAGCTTTGAAAGTTGTTCAAGGCTTATTTGGCAACCTTGCAGTAAGGGGCAAGAAAATAAAGAGGCAGGCCATGTGCCAAAAACCCAAAGGAAAGCAACTCCCCCCCTCCCACTGCAAGTGGGGGACAGGAGCAGGGACAGCAGTTGGGGCCGGAGCAGCATGATGCAGCAGCCTTGCCCGCTGCACAGACCTGCTGGCTCCTGCTATGCCCTCTGCCTGCCTGGGCCCTGTGCCAGTAGCCTCCGGTCAGAACCGAAACACACTGCCTGCAAACAGCCAGAGCTTCTCAAAATAATCTCTTCTGTGCATGAGAGTATCACCGTGCTTTTAAAGGAACACAACTTGATGTTTCTCTCTTGCATGAGATCAGTAAAACCAGAGTGATTACTGCAGAAAGGGCCATGGCACTAGGGACACTCTCACCGCCCGGGTGCAGAAGGTTTTCCAAGGAGGCCCCACAATGCGCACAGCCACCTCTGCCGCTGTACCCGGGGCCATGCCTGACCCACCACACGGTACACCTCCAGGAGCAGGCAGGGACCCTCCACCTTCCAGGAGGCTCTCTGAAACTACTGAAAGCATCACCTTCCCATTTTCTTCACACCCCCAACCCTCTCTGTCCCCAGCATGCCAAAGGATGGGATGCACCAGCAACAGGCACATAACATCACAACACAGCAAGCAAGAAACCACGCTATGTCCAGATAGGGGATTTCATGGCTACAGATAAGGTTCTCATGTTCTGTCCCTGACACCAGGGTGCACCCCCATGAGCTCTCACACCCAACAACAGCAGCAGGCTCTTCCCATGCAGATGGAACATGCTCATGGTTTCATGCTTGAGGAAGGTGTGAATGCACAGCATGGAATTAGGAACAACATCACACACTACACTGAATGCTTGCAACCTACCACTGCTGCATAGCTTTGGCGAAGGCAATTTTGTCACCAGCGCTGGGAGATCCCTCAGGCAGAGACATACATTGCAAAGAGCCTACACTGAAGTCTGGGTGGCTGAAAGTTGAGACACAGAAAGCCTAGAAACCAGCAGGTTGTCACAGAATCCCAGAGTCATTCAGGTTGGAAAAGCCTTCTAAGATTATTGAGTCTAACCATTCCCCCAGCACTGCCAGGCTTGCCACTAAACCATGTCCCAAAGTGCCATATCTACGCATTTGTTAAATCCCTCCACAGATGGCAACTCCACCGTTATCGTGGACAGCCTCTCCCAGAGCTGAAAAATTCTTCTGGTGAAGAAATTGTTCTTAACATCCAACCTAAACTTCCCCTGGCCCATCTTGAGGTCACTTCATCTTATTCCTCCATTTGCTACTTGGGAGGAGACCAACCTCCCCACCTAGCTTCAGCCTCCTTTGTGGAGCAGTAAGGTTCCTTCTGAGCCTTCTTGTCTCCGGGCTGAGCTCCCCCAGCTCCCTCAGCTGCTCCTCATCAGTCTTGTGCTCCAGACCCTTCCTCAGCTTGATTGCCCTTCTCTAGATTCACTCCAGCACCTCAATGTCTTTCTTGGAGTGAGGGGCCCACTCAACACAGGATTCAAGGTCAACCACAACTAAACGAGTGTGCTGGGCTCCACGGAGCTCCTGCTGTGGGAAACAAGCCCCAATATATAGGGTCAAGAGTTTGGGGCAATGAACTCAAAGGGGCAGAGCCCTCCAGGGAAGACCCAGATGCCAGGCTCCATCTCAGCATCATCTCAGCATTGCAGTGACTTTGCCCCCACACATAGCTGGGTGCAGGTAGAGCTGCCCTCACCGCAGATCCCAGGGGTACCCGCGGTGGTCCCCAGCCCCCAAGGCTGTCACCCCGCGTTCTGGAGCCCCGCAGCCCACGCGGGACCTACGGGGCCGCTGTCTCCAGCGCTGGGAACTACAGCCAGAGCTGGGCGGGAGCTTTTCCCCCTACTAAGGCTGTTGGAAACACCCGCACACAACAGGAAACTACCAAAGCCACGTGCCAGTGACCCCCATCCCACGGCCCCGCCACGAGCTCTCCCCGCGGAACGAGCCCACCCACCCCCAGCAGCACCGGGGTCCCTCTGCACAGCAGCTCTCCCGCAGCCCTGCTTTTTGCGACTTTGCTTTGCTCCGCATCCCGGAGCCCGGCTGCGGTGGAGCCTGCGGACCCTGGGACCCGCGTCCCGCCTGGAGCCTCCCGGGTCCTCCCAGACCCACCCGAGCCTTGCTCGGGCGCAGCTCCTGGATCCTGCTCGGTTCCCCCCCCGGGCTCCTCACACGCACTGCAATAATAATAATGAAACCCCCGCCGGGACTCACCATCCGCCGGTCCCTCCGGTGCCCGGTCAGCTCATAGCCGGGGCTCTGCCCTCCCAGTCCCCGCACAGAACTGCTGACTCCAGGGCGTCCCTCCCCCTCCCATCTGCAAACGGCTGAAAGAAGTTAAGCTTGGCTAATATCGGCTTAGGCTGTATTAGCGCAGCAGCAGCAGCGATGCCCGCTGTAACCCTTGAGGTTCCACATCCCGGCGGTGAGAGCCGCCTTCCAGAGAGGAAAAAATCACCCCCTCCGCTCCTGAATATTTCAGTATTTTCGCACATCCCTATCATACTGAAGGATTTACAGGCTCGAAGCAAGGCTTTTGGGTGCAAAACTGTAAAGCCTTCCTGCAAATGCGCAGTTTAAAATTAGAAACGGCTTTTTTTTTCCTTTGGGAAAAGTCATCATAAAAGAAAGTTTCTGGCACTGAGAAAGTCTGCCACCAGTTTTGGTCTGCTGAACTAGAAACTTCAGAGGTCGGATATGGGCAGACATTTAAATGGGCAGACAGTGACAGGACAAAGGGTAATGGCTTCACACTGTCAGAGAGCAAGGTTACATTAGATATTGGGAAGAAATTCTTCCGTATGAGGGTGGTGAGGCACTGGAGCAGGCTGTCCTGAGAAGCTGGGGATGCCCCACCCCTGGATGTCCAAGGCCAGGTTGGACGGGGCTTGGGGCAACCTGGGCTAGTGGAAGGTAACCCCGCAGATGGCAGAGAGATTGGAACTGGACGAGCTTAAAGGTCCCGTCCAACTCCAAACATTCTGTGATGGTCGAGTAGAATAAATACAAATCACCTGAATCAATAAAATAGTAAGAGAGTAACTATTGCCAACATCATCCTTATACTGCTATATATATTACAAGAAAAAACCCAACACTCTGGTATTTCAGCCCAAAACAAGTTTTGTTAATTTACACTGAAAATAACAAGACCAGAACTTTGAAATTAATTTGTCATGGTAAATTATGAACATTTACATTTGAAAGATCTGACTGAGATATTTTCTTAACTACAGGAACATTCCTTTCAACTGAAAGCCAACAGTGTCTGGTAGCTTCCAACTCCCCACTCCTGAGCAAAGATAACACGGGTGTGCCACCCCTGGGCCCCCGGGAGCCCTTGCTCCCTATCATCACGGTATTTACTGTTCATTATTTACTGTTAATTCCTGCTTAGGACTCTGGCTGTTAGGAAGGCATTTGAGGGGTCTGTCCTTCCAGAGGTTGGATATCTGGCTTTATTAACACTGAAATTATTGTTTTCCTCAACTCCCTTTTTTCCTGGCTGGATCTCCACAACCGCTTGGCAGAAAAGGGGAGAGCAGAGGGAGAAAGGCTGTATGAAGATTCACTATTACCCTAAAGTTTTTGTATAAAAAGTAAAAGTTTTTGTTTGACCTGTCCTAAATTCCACTTGTGATATTGGCGTGCATAATGGAGAATTGTCAAAGAACACTTAATACCCATGAATGAAGAGACTATTTAATGAGATTTCAGGTAAGCTTGTCGAATATCACTCCTTTGGGTCACATGGGGGGTGTTCTGCAATCAGGCTTAATTCATCAAATTGCCAGGGTAGGGCAGGGAGTACTAGACTGAATGGCCTGCAGGTGCAAATCAGCATCACACTGCTGGCTAAATGGGACCTCAGCAATATTAACCAACTCAGATTCCTGCCCCTTTGTTCTTTATGAGCCACAGCTTGACAGAAACTTTGTAGTCAGGAAAATATTTTAGGTGTGTGAACAGCCCTGGGCTGGCTGGGCGCTTCAGTGCCGGTAGCCCACAGTCTCAGCACATCTGTGTTCCTGATGAAATGCCCTAAAGGGGATGTGGGAATACTGATTTCAAATGAATACTGGATTAAAAACAACATACTGGGCTACGGAGCTCTTCTTTCGAGCTCCTGCTGGTAAGGGCTGGTCTTGCCTACCAGCATGAAGCTCACCATGGGCAATATACCCTCAGCATAGGTGGTGAGACTCAGTAAAACACGTGTTTCATGGTAGAGGCTGACCCTTTTACCTCCTCTGTAAATACCCTGAGCAGTAGTTCCCTTTCTCTTGTCTTGCTTTCGTTGCACGTATGTACAGTATAGGGACTCACTCTCTGAAACAACCATCAGAGATATTTGAGGGAGAACAAAGGGAGGAAGCTGGATATGGGCTGCCTGCCTTAAGGGAAAAATGATGTAAGCATACTCTAAGTAATACACTGAATAAAAGCTTTCCCCCTGCCCCAGGATTTTTTGCCAGGTAATTTGCAGGGCAGAGTGATGGGGACAGGGCTTTATGGGAAGACAACCTCAATTTTTGGACTCACAGCCAAGAGAAAGCACACGGTTCTGCATAAACAGGGATTTGCTCTGAGATCTTTTGGCATGGGAGCACAGAGAACAGTTCAAGTCTGTTTTCAGATCCTCCTGCATATGTGTGAGCTGTGCCTTGCAGAACAGAAAGCTGAGGGCTGGTGGGGCTGAGCGCAGAGATGCTGAGCATCCAGCACCCTGCCAAAGCAACAGGAGCCACAAAACCCTTTGAACTTCAAACCAGGATGTGGGTGACTTCTGCTTCTGTAGAAATCTGCTCAAATTGCTCCTCACCTTAGAGCATTAAGTAGCAGGGATGTTTATACTAGTACAAAGGAAATTAGACTTCACCTTTTGTGCTCAGTCTAAAGCCCAGTGAGACCCAACGACCAGTAAAATCAATGGAAAGTCTTCAAAGGACTTCTATGGGATTTGGCTGAGACCTGACCCATCCAGGAAAAAAAAAAGACATATCAGGAAATCACAGTGCTTTTAATGCTCCCAGCCAAACAGAAAGTTAAAGAGTCCTATAAAAAAGAGTAACCTATGGAATCTTTCTATGCTTTTATACTTTATCAAAATTAATGAGAAACACAGATTAAGACTGAATTTTAAACACTGCTGCTTATAGCCAGGAGAATACAGGATAGGACACAGTGTAATGGTTTTAAACTAAAAGATGGTCAATTCAGACTAGATATAAGGAATGATTTTTTATAATGAAGGTGGTGACACACTGGCACAGGTTGCCCAGAGCAGCTGTGGATGCCTCATCCCTGAAAACATTCAAGGTGAGTTTGCACAGGGCTTGGTACAACCTGGTCTAGTTGAAGATGTCCCTGCTCATTGTAGGGGTGTTGAAGTAGATGAACTTTAAAGGTCCTTTCAAACACAAACTATTCTATGACTCTATGTAGAGTCACCAGAGAAGGTAAACAAGGCTGTACCACCAGGAAACCACACAGAGCTGAGATAGCCAGGGAGCTTCCATTGCTCTATGGAAGAGTCCCACTTGGCCCTTCAAAATTCTGAGGATAACTCAAAAAAACCCCAGCTGCTGCTATGGTTTTCAGGACGCTCCCATAAACCAGAACCATAGCTTCAGTTACAGAATAGAAATCTGCCAACAGTATCTTTCTGAAGGCCCATCCATGGAAAATCATGCCACAAGTACAAATAAAAAAGAGCCACTAATTCAAATAATGTGTAAGAAAGGGGAACTTTACTGCCTTGTGTTTCTTTTTAGTGGTCTCCTTTTCTGTATCTTCTGATCAGATATTATGCTTTTATGGTTATACAGGCTATATTTTTGACATCTTCCCAAGAGCAGCGGGAAGGAAGCATACAGCACAAACAGAGGATTAATTCAATAATTAGGAACATTAATATGATGTTACTGGGCAAGTGTTTCTGCCTCCTCTCCCTCTAGCCCTCAATTTCCTTACACCACAGGAATGCCAATTGATGGCAAGGGAACAAAAATAAACCCAGGATGATGAATTTATTGCTTATGCATCTCTTCCCAGCTGTCATCCTCAAAACACTTTACAGGCATCCAGAAGCACAGTCTCCACACTGCAGCTGAGTGTGGTGGGTGCAGCACACAGTGAGGTGTGGGGGCCATGTCCTAGCCCAGTCCAAGTGGTCCCTCCTGCACTCTGGCACCCACCAGCCAGAGACCCCAACCACATCCCACATCCAGCTCCAGTTCCCCTGGCACTGTGCTAGGAAATGAGGGAAAAGGGGGGGTTTGGCATCATCTCATGGAGGGTTTTTGAGAAATCTGTGGTTAGGCTGTGATTTGAGATGTCCTTAACTATTCCAAATTAAATATCTCGCTGAAATCTTATTTTTCTCCGGACACTAATAACAAGCAGGTACATCGTTTGAATGTTTTTTAAACACACAGTTTATGTTTCAGGATCTTTGTTGCTGTTTCAGGGTTTTTTATTTATTTTGTTAACTAAAGCAGCAATTAGGTTATTTCTGTTTTTGTTTCTAGGCAGTTCCCTTTGCTGATCCCACACCCTGCAGCACCCTGTACCTTTCTGTGCCTGACACTGCTGTAATTTGCTTTTGCTCTTCTGTTTTCACAGGTACTTTTGAGCCACCCTGAAGACATTTCTGTCCATGCTAAATTTTACAAACTCTCTGCAAGTCTGTCTGTGGCTGTACATAAGTGACTGTTCATTTCAAAGGTATATGGCACATTTTTGCTGACTTCTGCCAGGACTTTCCCCATCACCAGCCTCCTTCCCCATACCTGCTGCAAAAACAGCCTTAAAATCCCTTTTTCTGGATATTTTAAGCCTGCAAGATACTGGAGCAAGGTTCCAAAGGGTTAAGATGGAGGAGGCCCCCAGACAGCCCATTCTGCAGTCTCAATGACCCAGAGCTTTTGCCTTTTCAGACATATTTAACCAAGTAAAGTGAATAGAGGATATGCAAATGCATTTTCCGAAAGGAAACACAGCCCTGAATTGTTGTTGGCAGGTCAGAGCATCACACCACCCTCAGCAGCCTCTCAGCTGCGGGAGATTTGGGCCGGAGGAGGCGGCACAAAAAGATCCTTTTCAGGCAGAAAAAAAACCAGGACTTGGGTATTCCAAGGAGACAGAGGGAGGAGGTCACTGGGGATGACTCCCCCGGCACCTCAAAACCCTGTTTCCCTGTGAAGGTGGTAAGCCCCTGGCACAGGATGCCCAGAGAGGCTGTGGCTGCCCCATCCCTGGAAGTGTTCATGGCCAGGTTGGATGGGGTTTGGGGAAACCTGGTCTAGTGGAAGGTGTCCCTGCCCTGTAGCAACATGAGTGGGGTGTGCAAGGGAGACCCACAGTGAACAAAGGTTCAGGGGACATCAGAACACTGGTACAACTTAGGTGACCTTTCACAAGCTGGTGCTCACAGGCTGCCCACAAGCTGCTCTCAGCTCCAAGGAGCTATTTGAACACTTGGCTGAAGAAAAGATAATTCTGAATTAGATCACCTGGAGTTATGGAGAATGGTTTTACCTAAAACTGAGTATTGGTGTCTTGGTTTGAAAGACAGGTATCTGCCAAGGAAGGCAGGAACCTCCCTCAGAATAGAAAATGTGCACCCCTCCCCTCCAAATTATTATCATTTTGAAATTACAGGGCTTCCAGGCAAAGATATGGGAAAAGGAATAGCAGTTCTTTACTAGTATGCACATGTACAACAAGGCAAACAACCACCAACAACAGCAGCAACTACAAACAAAAGCAGAAACCCAACACCAGCCTCTCTCGGCTGTCGAGCACCTTCCCTGTCGGTGCAGTTCCGCTCACAGCCCGCAGGGGCGCTGGTGGCTCCCGGCCGGGCAGGGCGGGTGCGATGGTTCCCCCGCGCCTGCAGGGGGCGCTGCGGCGCGAGCTCGGCCGCCTCTGTGCAGTGGGTAATGGCGGGCGGGCCGGCGGGAGAGAGAGAGAAAGGGGCTTCCTTTGCAAAGCCCCAGGGGCAGCCGGTCCCAGTGTCCTTCCGGGTGGCGAAATGGGCTGCAGCAGGAACCGCGGCGCGGCGCCGGGAACGGCAGGGATGAGCAGACTCGGGGGATCGCACATTGAAGCGTAGCACTAAGCCGTAAGCGGTGGCAGAGGCAGCAGCCGCAGGGGATCTCGGCGGGTGCTGGGTGTCGGGCTAAAGTGTAGCAAAAACCCGAAGCAGCAGCAAAAACCAGCGGGGCTGTGCAGCGGCAGCCGGGCTCCCGAAAGCAGCCGGGAGACACTCCCTCCAGAGGGGGACGGGCTTTGGGGTCCCGGGTTTTCCCCTGGAGCACCCAATGGTGAGGGTCCTGCCCAGTGAGGTTGGGTGTTGATAAGGTTCAATAGCTGCTCTTACGAGCAAAGGCTCACCCACAGTAGGAGAAGCATTAAAAGATGGAACTCCGTGGTGGCAGCGAATTCTTCCCACAGCAACCGCATCCCGGCCATCTCCCCTCCGATACCAAGAGCGAGAGAGCACGGAACGAGCTCAGCCCCTCACCCCCCAGCCAAAATCTCGTGGTATCTCTGCCCTTCCCAAGAGAATCCCCCCCACAGATAGGTGACTGCAGCCAACTGCACCCTTCCCCCTCCTCCTCCTCTCAGCTACATCTTTTGTCTCTCTTAAGTATCGTCGTTATCATCTCTTAGGCAACAAATGGGAGAAAATTCCCTGAGAGAAAGAACAAAAAAAAGGAAAAAAATCCTAACCTCCGACAATTGGAGATACTAAATAAAGTACATTTAACATTTCAAAAGGGGTTCTAATATATTTGTCTTTTTTCTCCATCACTGCAAAGAATCTTACAACAAACTAAATAATAGTCTCTCCACTTGTTATAACTATTTCCTGCAGAAAAGACATTAAGTCTGCATCATCTACATCTTCTGTAATTTCAGTGCTTAGATCGCTTCCAACTCACTTCAGTCAACAGCAGAATGATTGACAGTTTTCTAGATAATTTTTCAAAGAGGAAGACAAAAAAGTAAATTAAATCAGTTTAGCAATCTCAGTGCTGGTTCCTGTGCTGACCAGTTCATACTTGCCCATGGAGAGGGGGGGAAAAAAAAAAAAAACCGAATCCCAGCTTAGCAAACATCTCAGTGCTTTCCCTGCTCTGGCTTTCGGCTGGGGCTACCTAGCAGTGAGTGGGACACTCCAGCGGTCACAGCAACATCAGCGATGTCTGTATGGCTCCTGAAGCTGATTTTAGGGATTTCATAGCCCTTGGAAAGGAGTTGCTTGTTGCTCTGGAGGTAAAGAGGAGTGGGGCTCTGACCCTCATCATGCGGAGGCACGTGCAGGTCCTTCCCTGAGGAGGCTGTTCCTGAGCCCCCATCCCTCCCTGGGCACCATCACTGGCCCACATGGGCGGGCACAGCCCAGGGATTGCTCTACCTTGTGCACGGGGGCAACTCAGTCTCAAAGGTCATTTCAGCCCCTTTGATTCTCAGCCATGAACAAGTGCAGTGACTTGCCCAGGAAAGGAAGGGAAGGCTGTGCAGTCTTCCATCCAACAACAGGTCAAGCAGCAGCCCAAAGTGAGCTGTGGTGCCTTCTGCCCATGCACTGCCCATGCTCTCAGCAGCAGGAAAACCCATCCTTTCCAAACGCTAAAGATGCCAGGCTGAAGAGGGAGCACAGCTCCAGGAGCAGCCAGGATGGGGCAGAGATCTGCCGCATGGGCAACTGTCCCAGAGAGGAGGCTGTACCATTGTCTGGAAAACATGGGGGAAAAACAAACAGCTTGGCTGAGACATCATGCTGGCATCCAAAAAAGCCAGATCTGGATTAGTCATAAGCAAATCTGAGAGGAAACTTGGAAGATTTTGTAGTTTCTAGAACTTTCCCAAATGAAAGCGTATTCACAGCACAGAGAGTCACACTTCTGTGGAAGGATCAGCTGACATGGCACCACACACCAGGTCCCTGCCACCTCAGCACTTTTCCTTCTTGACCCAAAGTTGTATCTTAGAAATTACAGAATCATAGAATCATTATGGTTGGAAAAGCCCTCAAAGGTCATCAAGTCCAATGGTTAATCAAGCACTCCCAAGCCCACCAGTAAACCACATCCCCAAGCATCACATCTGCATGTTTTCTGAACACTTCCAGGGACGACAACTCCAATACTTCCCTGGGCAACCTGTTCCAATGTCTGACCACCCCTTCAATGAAGAAGTTTTTCCTAATATCTCTCCTAAACCTCTTCTGGCACAGAAGAGTTTGACTTCATTGTAGTGACTGCTCTGGCTGATAGCTTTGGTGTGGCTGTCCTTCCTCTGTGGTCAAAACACAAACTGAAGTGTCCAGGTGGAGCATCCAAGTGTCTGTTCCCAGATGTGGGACTGATACTCCCCTCCTTCTTGCCATCATCTCAGCAGTGAGAGCAGTGAAGGGTCTCTTGGAATCTGGCCACTAAAAGATGGATTTACCCAGGTAACCACCCACCTCTGCCACAGGCAACAGTGGACAAAGGACCCTTTCCTAGGGTTGTTTTACCAAATAACCCAGCATTTGGAATTGCTGCTCCTGGGCCAAGTGACACGCTTGACCTCAGTGAGAAAAGCCACCTAAAAAGCCCCAGGTGCCTTTGGAGTCTGTTACTCTCAAAGAGGCCAACTCATCCAGCACAGATTTTGCAGCATGACTGCGCAGTGCTGAGTGGAAACTCCTCACTGCAGTTCACGTATGGTGTCTCTGAGATTGTATCTACACAGCTGAAGCCGCTTTGCTGAGCAAATGGAAATGTGAGCTGCAGTCTTGCAACACTGCGGCACACAGGTCTGAATAAAAAGACTTTTCCTCCCTGAACTCAGGCTTTCCTAGAGAAACAGTGATTTCCACTGAATGACACACTTTTTTGTGACAAGTGACACTTTGTTCCTGTGGTACGGAAGAAAATGACTTGGACAAGTTGGTTGGATTTAGCTTCTTTCCATGTTTATGAGAGTGGAATATCCACACAACACAGAAGACAGAAAAATCCCCTGTGTGGCTGACAGGGGAGTTTGAGGAACAGTGAGCACTAATTTTGGGGGTTGTGGGGAAATCACCATGGGGTCTTGCCCAAAGCTTGCTATGGACTCAGCCCATGACAAGAAGGGGCTGCATTTTCAGCCATGCTTTTCCAAAGTATCTGCTACACGCTGTAGCTACATCACTGCTTGAAAAAGCCTAAGCAGTGAGTAAAGGGTGCTGAAGTGTGTGGCTGCAGCAGGGAGCTGGGGACCAGCTCACAGGTGCTGAACTACCCCTGTGGCTTTGAACCTCTTTCCTGATTAAAAATCACTGCTCATGCCAGTGTCTTACTTTCTCACCACCAGCTGCCATGTTTTCCATAGTGCAGTCTCCAGCAGGATGGTAAAATATTTATAATTTTACCTATATACAGAGTGTAGAAATAAGCAGAATCAGGCAAAGGCCCATGTCTGCTTCCTTGCCCACCTTCCCACCAGCTTCAGGCCACCTTGGAGGCTCTGTGACAATGTTTATGGTGCAAAGAGGCTTTGACACGGTAAATGACTTGTCATCAGTAAGTCCTGGTGGCACACTGTACAATCAATCCAAGACAAGCAAAACATTTCCCTGTATCATGCTGTATGGTATCAACGCTCAGTTCCTTGAAGTCTACAGAAAGGATTTGCAAATACTCTGAATCAGCATGTCTGGAAAGAAAAGCTCCTGGAGAGCCAAGCATGGCTCACAGCTAAATGCAGGAGAGCGTGGAAAGGAGCATGAGTGTCCCTGCTGGGGATTCATGGATTTTACATGTATATTTCAAGCATATTTATATATATTTTTTATAGCCACATGCTCTCTGATACACCTTCCTCCACTGTATTTGAGTGGTTTCACAGGGTAAGAGGGTATCTGGGTTCCCGAGCTCTGTAAACCCTCCTGTTCAGTGGGAAAAGAGGTGAGAGGATGAAGCAGTTTGGACCACCAGTACCTTCTCCAGAGGGGACAAGGCCAGTGAACTGCAGGACCAGAGCTCTGCACTGTCCCTCCTCGGAGCTGTCCCTGCTCCCAGCACCTGCAGCCTTGTGAGGACAACAGCAAGAATAGATGGGTCCCCACTGCCAAGGACCTGCAGGGCTTTGGCTTTGCACACTAGCACAAGAGATAGAAATAGCAGTGATGGAAAAAACCTCATTACTTGTACTGGCCGATCCCCAAGGAACATATTCAGAGCATTTAAAACTAAAAGAATGAATTAATAGATGTTTTTCTTTCATGTTGATTTCTGATCAGAAAGAAGGTGATTAAGTTATTTTATTTGGGTCTGTATGAAAAAATAATGTAGCAAAGTTAAGAACAAGGCCATGGGAAAAGAGCTGCCTTGGATGCCTGTGAACCCATCAAAAGGTAACTGCCTGTGTCATATTACCCACCATCTTTTTCCATCTCACCCAGACTTGCCTCCAGTTACCTACAGGATATCCAGGTGCTGATTGCAACTGTGCAGTGATGAAGGAAGAAGATGCTGGTATTTCTCTCAAAGTGCTCTCAGGAATGTACTCACAATGAAAGGTTTAAACCCTCTGGTGTTGTGCAGTGTTTGGTGACGTCAAAAGGGCAATTATACCCTTACTGATGTAATGTTGTATTTCTTTGTTTCTGACTCACTCCCAAGTCAGCTTTCCTGTTTCTGAGGGTATTCAGTTAATTCAGTCTACCATCTGTCTCCAAAGCTTCTCTCCTATTTTTATTACTTGAATATAATTGTAATATCCATAGTTCTGTTGTGGAGACAAGAATCAAATAAATGTCCAGATTAGTCCGGAACAGCAGAGAAAAATTGCTATGTCCTGTCTTTTCCTGTGAGGGAACAGGGAAATCCAAAGGCATCTACTCTTTCCTTTTGTTAGTATCTAGCAACTGTTCAAGTGGAGCAGTAATAGAGGGATGGAGAATAAAAGCAACTAAATATACCTCAACACGTACCATGGGCTTTGCCTCCTGTGCAGCACCTGGCACTCCACAGGCTGGGCTGAGCAGCCTTGGGCATCTGCTCTGTACACAAAGCATAGCAGAAAACATGTCTTAACCAGAGAATTGAATTTCAGGGCATCACCAAGGACTCCTGTGTCACAGCATGAGAGCCAGAACCAGGAGTGGGATTGTACAAGTCTATTGTGACCCCAGATGAACCTCCCAGCCCTTTGCAAACATGCACTGAGAAATGTTTGGAGATGCACTGGTGCTGGTGGGAAGGGACACTGTGATGGCAGATTTCCCTTCAGGTGCCTGCCTCGCCTCCAGCTGCTGCCAGGAGGCAAGAGTACAAAGACTTCCTTTCTGTAAGGAAGGACTGACAGGGCAGGCAAGAGGCTCACAGTTGCAGCCACATGAAAGAGAAGAGCAGAGTAAAAGTAGGAAATCTCAGAGATTGAGGGGGTAAGGTGAATTCTTGTACCACTTCAACCAAACCAGCAATGTGCAAACCCCTGAGAGAATTTGTCATTAGGTTTGTGTTTTGTTTACTGTATCACTCTCTGCATCCATTAGATCATCCAAGACTGCACAGTAGGAAATAATTGGCTTTGTCTTTCACTGACTTCTACCATTATTTCCTTGAGATGAACATTATAGACCTGTTCTCAACTTGTTAAAACTCTTCTAATGGTGCCAGAAATTAATTTGAATTAAAGAAGAATGCTTCATTGGGGTGTAATGGCCAGGGAGCCCCTTTTTCAGTAAGTCAGCATAGCCACAGTGAGTCCTTTGCAACATGGAGCAGTGACTGATGGGATGGGGCCACCAGAAAGCCAAAACCAGACATGAGAGCAACAGCTGCTGCTCCATGGCTGAGCAGGTGCCACACTGCCAGGTCAGGCAGAGCCAGTGGCTCTCTGGTGGGATCCATCTCCCAGAGATGACCTGTGGTGGCATACATCTCAGTGCCACTGCAAAAGGCAATAACAGCACGTCTGTCTTCTGAGGGAACCTATTCTGCAGACAGAAACATTGGGCTAAAGTCATCTCCATACTAAAATAAAGTAAGCATGGCATTAAGTGAGGCCCCAGACACACACCTTGGGATAGCCAGATGCACAAGAGAGAGGAGCTGGGACACAGTAGAAACACTGAGATATGAAGCACAGAAATCAAACCGCAGGGTGGATGTGGAGGCCTGAGGGTAGGAGCTCGCACAGGAGACCGGTTCCCAGTGGGTCCTGTTCTCCTCCTGTTGCCATAAACAAGCCTGGTGCAACCAGTAATGTCGCTCAGAGCAGTCCCTGGGGCCTTGGGGCCCAAAATACAGTAACAAACAGTTGCCCACAGCTTCCCAGCCAAGTCCTCCTTTCTGTTTCACCCATGTAATTCCCTCTGGGCCATATTTCACTGCATGAGTTTTGCTACAGCTCTAAAGCAGCTGATTCGAGCTGCTGATATAAGCAGCTGTAAGGCCACTGCCTTTAATGAGAGCCACCAGGATATTTTCAGAGACAAAATTCAGGCCAGCAGTTTTAGGTTTCCTTTTTTTTTTTCAGTGTGAAACATCATTTTTCATAATCAAGAATAGCAAGTAGGCATGAGCATAAATAATTACAATCTTTTCCATTATCAACACTCCCCTTCAGAATATTTACCTAATGACGCTAAGATGCTGTCTTTCAAAATAATATTCCCCTTTGTACTTCTTCTCTTTGGAAGTCTGCCTGTCTAGAGGGAAGCTCTTTGATAGGTAAAGGGGGAAATAACACAGACATTGAACATTACCTTTCTTTAGAAAAGACACTTCACACAGATTTAAAGGACTAGATTTCAAATCAGCACAGCAGATCAATTCAAGATGAACCTTTAAATACCTTACAGAAATCCTCCTGTTTCAGACTTGCAAGAATTTCCTAATGCAGACCCACTTGGAATCGTCACTGCCTGCCCACAAAACAATGGGATCCAGCATCACCCTCTGCCCAACAGCTCTTAACACGCACACACCCCCTCCAAGCGCGCCACCCTATTTCAGATACCCACTACAGACAAAGTGCCCCGACAAATTTACCAGAGATGGACTGGCGGAATAAACCAGCAGGACTGTTTGAGAGGAATTATGTAATGCATCCCGCTCTGCACCACTGCCATAGCGGCTCATGGTGCCGGCTCTCCGCCGCACGCATCGCGCCGAGATTCATCCCATCCCCATCCCCATCCCCATGCAGAGTGCCTCTCCCGCCTGCCTCTTCTCTTTAAAGAGCTTGGAATACCCTTTATCCCGGAGCAGGGAGGGCCATGGGGAGCTGGATCGCGGGCCCAGAGGCCGCTTCGGAGGGTTCGGGCCGGTACCATCGTGCCAGGGCGGGGAGCGGGTCCCCACCCGCTGCGGAGAAAGGAGCCGGGAAACAGGGAGAGAGGCGGGGAGAAGGACAAACTCCCACTACCGAGGGGGATCGGGGGAGCACTCACCCAGCAGCAGCCAGCCGGAGCCCGCGGAGCCCAGGAGCGGGGCGAGCATC
>VZTI01000417.1:45544-94152 GCA_013397865.1 Struthidea cinerea
GAAAGGAGGCAAGCTGCAAGCTGTGTGTGATACTAAATAGGTGGAGAGAGGAGAGAAGAGCAGATTTGTGTTCTTGACTGTTCTCTGAACAAGCTGGTTGTAAAAAAACTCATGTCCCAGCTCCATGGTACATGAAGGGCTTTGCAGAAGAAGGTGTTAAAAATGCTGCACCAGTGGTGAGAACACGTCTTGCATCCCTCTGGGAATGACAGTGCCAGGGGGGTAAACAGGATGGGAGTGCCAAAGAGTAGAAGAGATGCTGTCTTTTTATTCAGCCGTTTGAGTCACTAACATGGCAGGTCTGCACAGCAGGCAGAACTGCCTGCTCCAAGCTGTGATATGCAGCTGCTTAACTCTTTGGAAACATGGGCCAAGATACATCAATAAAATTCCCTGCTTGTACCAGGAATTAGCACTAGTTCAGGTATGATTACAGCTGTGAAGGTCACACATTTCCTTTGCAGATATAAGCTTTTGGTTTTCTTAAAGGTGAAAATGAAGCATATGAAAATGAAGAATTTCTATTCTATGGCAAAAATTTTTTCACCATGTGGTTTCCTTCTGATTCAATATGAGAAGGACTTAAAAAAAACTTTCTGTGTACAGAAGCCGAGCAGCTGATTAAACCTGATGTAATTTGTATTAGAGTCACCACTGCCCACTCCTGAAAGCTGTTATAAAATTGCCATGTCCAGTTTAGTCAAGGGCTATTTGTCTTCCAAGACTCACAGTCTCAAGGCAGAAAACCATCATCAAGCACTCTAACAAGTGAGCTGGAAACCAAAGGGAACTGTAACTGCTTCCTCAGACTGCAATTCTCACAATAAATGCCTCTAAAGCAATTGGGACTTCAGCTACACCTTCAAGTGCCATAAAATCAAATATAACAGCTATAAATTGGACTTGGCAAAATAATTTCTACTGCCATCTATTTTGCTTAAGAGTAAGATAGATTATAGATTAAATACTGCACGATCTATTTTACTTAAGAGCATTTGTAGCCTATTCCTACAGCCTTCTCTTTCTTGAGAATGAAAAATAAGTTTCTACCCCAGTTTTTACTTGCCTCCCTGTGGCAAATTTTGTGTTGCAAGGCTGTAGCATGTCTCATCTTCTGCAGGCTACCTGGATCCTACAGTTCCTGTGTCTAGGCAAGCCCAGACTTCTCCCTGAACCACCAGTGTCATTTACTGAGCCTTGCTTCTGGGCTCCTGAAATCTTTTAGCTGGAAATCACAATACTGAAGCTAACTGATACAATAAAACAAATTGTCCTAGAAATATTCAAGGCCAGGTGGGACAGGGCTCTGAGCAATGTGATATAGTTGAAGATGCCCTTGCTTACAGAAGAGGGGTTGCACTAGATGACCTTTAAAGGTCCCTTCCAACCCAAAATGTTCTATGATTCAGAATCTTTTGATCTTTGAGGAGATGGGCCTTTTTAAATAATACTTCCTTAGGGAAGTTGAGGGATCAGAGGAAACCGGCTGAAGAGTACCAGCTCCCAAAACATCACTAAGATTTATGCAAACAGATTTGCACATGCAGTTACTCAATGAGTCCTGGAAACACCTTTTGTTCATCTTCCGTAGGAGCGAAGATCATTGGTATGACAAATCCCACCTGGACCTCCATGCCCTTGCTTTGGGGAGCTGCAAGGTGTCTGCCTATGCTCTGCAAAGCAGAGCTTTCCTGACCTCAGCATCTCCTGCAGCAGCTCCTCCAAGCTCTACACAGATTAAAAAAAGGCAAGTGACTTCCTGTGTTTCACGCAAACTTCCTGCCTCTCTGCAGAGTTCTCATAAACCTTTCTTTGACTCTTGACTTTAAAACCTTTGCTAGCTTTCTGCTTCTCTGTAACTACAGTCCAAGGCAAATTTGGCTAAACTGATTATCAAAAGGCCCACCTACAGTTTTCTGAAGTTGTCCACACCTCAACAGCAGTTTAAGTGCTCTCACTTACTGGTGTAATAGTAATGGATGTTCTGCCTTTGGAGGTGTCATGGTGACAGACACCTGTCATAATAATGCTGAAATTTTCCATGCTAGGAAACCACCCAGAATCTTATGATTCACAGAAGCACCCCAAATCACTACTACACCAGAGCTGTCACTCCTGCAGAGGACCTTCAACCGCCTTAATATCTTTATTAAGGCCACCGCCAGCAGTGACCTCCCTAATAGCCAGAGCAGAGGGCAACACGAGGAAAAAACTGGCCAAGGAATCTGAGCTTACCGCTCTCTAAAGTATGTTAAGCTTTCCAATTCACTTCAGAAGCTGTTGCTACCAGAACCCCCATCTTCTGTTTGCATCACAGCCTGGGCTGGATTATAGAGAACAGGCACTTTATCACCTCCCCATGAATACAAAGTGGTTCCTACTTGCTCTCACAATTAGATACAATAACATTAGCCTAGGTGGGAAGAAATCAGTTTATTTCTTGCTTGAATACAATTATGTCTCTATTCAATAGTCCAATATAATCTGCTTGCCCCAAGTAACACTACTATAAAAAACTTCAGAAGTATTCCATTTTGATAAATATTTTAAAAAGCATATGAAATATATTTCAAGCTGTGATTTACATGATTTTTAGTTCAGATTTTTCAGTCTCTCCTCATTCCCAACCAGATGGTAAATAGTTACTATGGCAGCACCCAAAGTAGAGTGACTCAGCACTCCCTCAGATTCCAGCAGCAGCACTGTCTACCTTTCTGGTTTCTTATGATTATAACCTTATCTTCTCTTTATTCTTTCCTTATGAAACTCAGCATTTATTGGTGGAATCGATGCAAGAATCTGCTAAATAAAGATCATACCTAGTCAGGATGCTATTTCAGCTTTCCTTTTGTGTTGATCACAAAGATGTTTGAATTGTTTCCATAATTTCTCAGTGTTTCTTTGGAGCTTTATATTGCCAAGTGAGCTTGTCTCATATCAAACCACAACATGCCCAGCTCCAAAATATCCCTGCCTGACTGTGAGCAGAAGCCCCCCTTCCCTTTGTTAATGTGCAAAAGCTTCTTGCTTTCTGTACCTGTGGGTTTTTTTAAAATTTACCTTGCTTTGAAGGTTGTATTTACACCTTGAGTCTTCTCCTTTATCCTTTCTTTGGATTTCAGTTCAACCCAGAGGTGACTGGCCAACCAGTTGCCATTGTTACCGAAATGCTTTGAGTGTGACCATTCAGCCAATTCTTTATCCACTACAGTCATCCAATTTATCAAGTCTAAGAGCATGAAAAGGTTTTGGCAAGTCACCAATTTAGAAGAAATTCTTTTTGATAACAGTGAAACTTGCAGTGTCTGTGGTTTCCTATCTCATGGTTGGATTTCCCCAGAGACAGAAGGGTGTGAATTCTCTCATCATGGATTTTCCTGCCATTGAGGTAGTTGTTTTATTGTATTATGACATTCTGGAAGAAAGTGAATTTAAAGTGTCTGGCTGGGGATCTCAGCTGAGTTAATTTCTTAACTTTAACTTTCTAAAATTGCACTTGACATATTTATGAAGAATAATATAGCAAATATATGTGGGAGGGTTAAGGTACTTTTCCAGTACACTTTATGAACACTGAGATAGTTCTTTTAGACCTGGAATGCAAAAACCTGCCTGAGGATGAATAATTTATTTTTCTATCTAGCCCTGCAGGCATCTTTCACTTTTTTCTCAGCTATTACGAGCCCTCCCAACCCTGACATCACACAAGAAGCTCGAGGCCCTTCCCAGCGGGTATGCACCTGCCCGGGTGTTTTCAAAGAGCAGATAAATGAGACGATCGCGGCCGGGGCCGGGGCCCGGGTCCGGCCCGTCCCGGGGGCCTCAGGCGACACCTCCAGCACCACGGACAGCGACGGTGCAGTAATTATCGTTATTAATTAACAAACCCGTTCTTTGCCCCATTAAATCACTGGAGGTTCTGAGGGACTCCCTACCGTGTTCCATATTACTGCCAACATTAGAGATAGCAACTGTAATTAATGTGTTACCCTAGAAGTTGCAGTTGCTCCTTCCTTGTAGTCTGCTTTATCACGAGCCTCCTCTTCTGCCATTTTATCTTTGTCTACCTGCAGAAGAGAAGATAATTAAGTCCATCCTGCAGCGGACTAATAGAACCCTTTAAGTTAGCAAATGCTTTTGAGATAATCAAGCCCACCACTAAGCCATGTCCCCAACATGTGCTACAACTACACACCTTTCAAGTCTCTCCAGGCATGGTGACTCCACCACTGCCCTGGGCAGCCTCTGCCAGTGCCTGAAGAAATTTTTCTTAATAGCCAATCTAAGCCTCCCCTGGTGTAACTTGAGGCCATTTCCTCTTGTCCTGCTACTTGTTCTGTGGGAGCAAAGACCAACCCCACCTGGCTCCAAGCTCCTTTTTGGGAGTTGTAGAGAGAAAAATTCCCCTCTGAGATGCCTTTTCTCCAGGCCGAGCCCCTCTAGCTGCTCCTCATATGCCCCAATGGTCATCTCATATAGATCATTGTGGGCCTCTGCCTAAGGGCTGGAGGCAGCAGGTGTACTCAGGATGGGCAGAGGATTTATTTACCAGAGGGACAGCACACAGATCAGTGCTATCTGGCAGCCCAAATCCAGATGAAGAGGTAGGACTGCCATGTTGATAAATCTGTTTTGCATCTCATAGCCAAAAGAATGGTTCCAATTGCTGCTGAAAGCTGTACAAACATGCTACATGGTGCCAACTCTCCATACTTTCCTGACCTTGAAGATTTAGAGAAAGATATTGTGGCTAAATGAAGGGACAGAATCAAACCTTTGAAGTCAAAGATAAACATTCCCTCAAGTGAATAGAAATAGTTCTTTTGACCACTACATTGGTGCTTAAAGCATTCCCATCTTTCAGGTTGTTCATATCAGCTGGCAGAGCATTATGATTTGCTAGCAGCTCTCATTTAAACTACATTTCCATCAGTATGATCTTACCTTAATGGCAAGGGTACAGCTACAGTTAGTGCAGGCTGATGGCTCCCTAAGCCATGGTAACACACCTGCCCTCCCAGACAGGGTGCCCTTCCTTGGAGCCAAGCACAGCAAGCAAGGACAGGCCTCAGGGCAGCAACCGACGGTCAGGCAAGATCCCAGGCTATTAGGTATTGCCTGTGTGGTGATGAGGAAAGGCCAAGGTCAGGAAGTCAGTTCACAGGTGGGGGCCCAAGTCCCATGGCTGAGTACAGGCATGGCTGATGTCTGAGCTGAAGACAAGCATCCCTGCAACTCAGGGCAGGAAGAAGCCTCCAGGACTGGGCTTAAATTGTCTCCTGTGCACATGGGAAGGGTGTGGGCAGGAGCCCAGGTGAGCCCATTAGAGCTCTCAGGACTCCAACAGTTAAAAACTTTTTGCTGCAAGAGCAGTCTCTTAATGTTTGACTCCAGACACTTGGCATAACAAAGGTCCCACAAGATTCTGTATTAGCACTAATTAACTGTCTTTTATCTCTTAAACTTTCACAGTAAATACTTTTCATATATACACATACACAAATTACAATACTTGGACTCTGAAGCAATTTACCAAGTGCAAATTTTTATATGTCTCATTAATTTCATAAAATTTCACCTATGCATCACTGTTAGCTGAGATCAGTGACCTTAGTGCCAAAATCTTCATGGCTGTAAGGAAAAGGTGGAGACAAGACCTCTACTGAACTATTCACAGGAAAACTCAGTTGATTGACTGTGAAAAAAACTAGGAAAAACAGAATATTTCATTTTGAGGATACAGAAATACCAATAAGCATTAGATTAGAAGTGGTATAATGACCTAGTTTGTTCTCTGGATTCTGTTTACATCCATTCATGACCATGAACTCTCTGAACTACTTCTGGTGGGGTTATGCAAGGAGTGCACAAGTGCCACTGCTGCTCTGCTGCTGCCCCAGCTGCAAAGACAAAGCAAGAAGAGGGTTTTTAGAAAAAAAACCCCAAATCCCAGACCCACTCTTTCTATGTTACAGTAAGAAGGGAGAAAACAAGTAGTTCTATTATGGTTATTATGGAACAAATGAAGATATCAGAGTTGGACAGGAGTCAGTTAATTCCATAACCCTTCACGTCAGCTATACTGAAATCACATTAAGAAAATAAGTGATATTCAGTTTAACCTCTTCTGTCTTAGAGGACATACTCACTGCTCAAATCCAAAAATATCCTGTCAACAAAGCGGAGCTCTGGTCACACTTCTGCTGTGGCCAGAAGAGCTTAATGCTGCTGCAGGAAATTATGTTTGACCTCCATTAGTCTGGAAGTAAAGCTTCAATCTCTTTATATAAATAAACATAAACATACACTGTAATGACCTTTGAGCTTTCATTAGAGAAAAGCTCTCTCTTTAGATTTGGATAATAGACAAATACAGGTACTGTGGTTCAGCTTGCAGCTCATGAGCCACACCTCCAAAGTAAGTAAAGGACAAAGCCAAGACCTGAGCATATCCAAAAGGTCAGAACTTCTCAACTTTAGGTGGAGTTTTAAGTGATAACTTATATATATTAAACAATTTTGCCACAGATTTTGGCTGGAGGCAGCTGAATGCTGACCTGTTCGTGGCAGAGTTGTGTGGGCAGTGAGGTTGTGCAGTGGCTGCAAAGCGACTGACTGTTCCTGCTGGTGAGCTATTGAAGTGTCAATCCTATTATTTAAAAAGCATCCAGGCTCTTTCAAGCTGTAAGTGCTCCAATAAAGCACTGTGCTTCACCAGCCTGTGTGAGGAGAGAGAGTCCTTAAGGCCAAATTTTGCCATTGATCCACGATGTGACCTTGTCAATGGCAGCAGACTGGCAGTGCAGGGCAATGAGCTGTCCACCTTGTTTCCTTCTGTAGCAATCCCTTTTGGATTTCTGGTTTTGAGGAAGATCCCATCTGCTGTCAGAAGCTCGTTCAGACAATTGGGACAGAGTCAACTCCAGTAAAAGCATCCGAAGTCAAAGAGCTGCAGAAATATCCCCATTGAGAGCGCAGGCTGAAATGCCTTTATATAACTTCTTATTGCTATAATCTCACACATTTATTCATGATTTTCTTGTACTTCTTTCTTGATAGCTTGTACTCAAATGGAACATCTTTTAAACAAGCATTTGTGTTGCAGACAAAAAGCCCTTTAGCCCAGTCTATCAGGGCTTTTGATGTCATTTGCCTTCTCGCTGCGATCATCTGCCAGCTGCCTATTTGTGCTGGTTTAATTAAAAGATAGAATTGATAGGTCATGAAATTTTTATAATAGCAAGATTAAGAATTTAGAAAACTGTTTAACAACAAAGGTAAAAAGATATGAATGTCAGAGCTGAACCTGAATATGGCAGAAGTACTGTAGAAGCATCAGTACTGAGTTTGTTGCACAGGGAAAACTCACTGTTTACCAAGGTAACAGCAAAAGTAGCTGTTAAATAGTAGATTTTTCATTCACATTTTGAATCTAATAATATTTCTTGAAAGGGAGTGAACTACACTGTATGGTCTAATAAAATGGATGTAATGGAAACAAATCCCAGTATCAATGAATGGATGCAGGACTGAATGTGCAAAAAGGGAGCATAAATAAAACCAAAGTGATGAGGGGTTTGGATCACTTCAGTCAAAGGGAAAAGCCATTGCATGAAACAATTAATTGCTCACAAGACCATGTTTCAGCGGCAGCATTTAAAGCCAGAATTAACAGTAGCAAAGACCTGCATTGCTTAATATCCTCTGGAAAAGGAGGTGGATGAAATTTGAGAAGGTGTGGAGTGATGCCAAGTACTCTCTGAAGCTGAGTATGAGGCATCATAGTAGGATCTCACAAAGGTGAGTGATTGGGCAAGAAGATGGCACAGAAACCTCAGTGTTGGTAAGCACAGACATGTACCCAGAAAACATAACCTAAATAGGTACAACAGAGAGTACCTATTGAGTTGGCTTTTTTAATGACATGAGAAATGTTTCCATTGAGCTAAACTCTTTACACCCTGGAGGGGTAACTCTCCCAGCTCACTGCCAAGTGCAAGCACATGCTGCTCTCCATAGCAAAGTGCTCTGCTTCCCAAAAGGCTTTTATTTTCCATTTATGTCAGTATTTTGAAAACACCTCTTGAATGTTAAAGCAGCTGCCTTTAAGCACACAAGAGACCTCAAGATCTTTTCCTAATACAGATCAGGCCATTCCTTGGAGAGCAATGTTTCCTTCTGCTTTCCAGAGGAGGAGAGCGGGAGCAGCTGGAACTGCCAGCCAGCAGCACTGAAGCAAAAGGCATGTTGTGCTGCCTGTGACACTTCTGGATAATGATGGTAAAGGCACTGTCTGCTGGTTGCTTTAAAACAGCACACTTACTCCCAGAACCTACTTCTCTTTTCCCAAGGGTAAGAGGTATTGAAATGCAGTAGTTTATTAGACAATCATATGAGATCTAGAAACCTATTTCTCAGTACTCAGATGTGGAAAACCAGACTGAAATCCTCACAGCAACCTGAAAATTCCCCCCCCCCTTTTTTTTCCTAAACAGAACAAACTGACATTGATACATATTTGATTTCTCACCTCTATGTTGTCACATCAGTTTGCTTGCAGCCACAGGGATGCTGCCATGGGCCCCGGCCTGCCCAGTGCATGCCTATGGGCATGGGTTGTGTGCTGCCCTTGCCATAGCTCTGTGGGGAAAGCAATCTGGGAGACCCAGAGAAAAAAATATCCTGGTTGTTTGAAATTAGTTATAAATAAATGGTCTCTCTTCTTGTTTTTTTAAAAATAGCATAGCAATTCTAAACATTGATGTTCCTCTCAGCTGATCTGGAAACGTCAGAAACTTCCAAAGGATGTGATTAATCTTCCAAGCAGGGTCTCTTGCAGCTGTGGGGGAGCCACAAAGTGCCTTGAGACACTTTGCTCCACAAACTCCATATTGGGCTCTTTAACCTCTGACTCTCAGCATTTTTGCCGTTAAGAAGCTGGGGTGCATCACCAGCTCCCACACAGCCGCAGGTATTTTTCCATCACGCTGAATCCCACTGGTTTCACCAAGATGGAGGTGACGCTCTGTCCTAGTGCACTTCCAAAAGATGCATCTTTTCCCTTTTGTGGGAAGCCTCATGTGTTACCTGTCATTTTCTTTTCTCAACAGACTTATCAATGTTTAATCACCAGGACAAAATTTTCCATGTTGACTGGGATGCTGATTCATCTTGAAGATGTCAGTAGGTTCTAAAAATAGGACCTAGTGTAAAAAGATATTTAGTAAGACTGAAAACATGAAATGACTTTTTGTTTGAAATCTCTATGGCCATATATAGTGCAGTTCACTGAGTTCCTTACCATGCTGGTGTCACTGTGACTCCACAAGTACATTGCCTGGGATTTTGGGGTTTGGTTTACTTGGTAAAAGAAACCCCAAAATTACATGGGAAAAAATTACTTAAAAGGATTATTAAGCTTGCAAAACAACAATTTAAAAGTTAGAAATGCTACAGGAAAACTGCCATGCAAGAGAGGTCCACCCTGAGCAAAACAGAGATTCAATAAATTTTTCATAGGAAAAAATATGCAAAATGTAACTAAAGAAAGTTTGAAAGCACAGTGTAAGGAGACTAATATATGGTCACATAAGCAAACTACATTTTAGGATTTTGTTTCTTAGGAATTATAGAATCATGTAATTTGTAAAAGATCCTTAAGATAAGCTTCTTGGTGTTCAACTTTGTTTTTATTTGCAATAAGTATAAAAAGTGGTAAACAGATTCACTACACAGACAAGAAGTTGGATTTGTGAAATCTTTTACCAGGTCATTTGAATCACAGACAAACCTGTAAAAAATGCCAAGGTAAAACCTTTGGCTACAAGGATCCTATCAACAGCTGTGGCTTTGTGATGACAATTCCTTTCTTGAGGTTTGAAGGTCCATTTCATGGAAGATATTAATATATGAATCCATGACTACTTGTAAAAATTAATTTTCATTTGTCTTTGCAGTTACTGTGCATGGGCGGCATTTTTCCTCCGAAACAGAAACCACCACATGACTTGTCATCAGTTCACCACATCTGGGAAGAGGAGTTTCCAATCCTTCCCACTGCCACCTGGGTCCCAGCGTGCCTAAGACTGCCTGCCACATCAGAAGGGGCTTGGAAGAAAAATGGCCGATTTTTACACTCATCATTGACAGTAGCCTGATGACCATCAGCTTCTCATCAATACTTTCAATTCTGTTTTGCATTTTTTATGCAAAATATCCCAAACTACTTGCTGTACTTAAATCATTCTTGTCTGCCAGGTCAACTTCATGGACTTCCCCCGGATGTGTTTCTGGCTATATGGTTTCTGGCTTATGTGCCTCCCTTTGTGCTATTGATAATGTCTCTCATTCACATAGTGCTGGCGCAGCCCTCTCAAGCTGATGTCATGAAAGTATTTATAAATGTAAGCTCCTACTGTACTTCCCATTTTGACACAGTGACTACCAAATGCACCAAATTCATAGTGAGTTTGAAAATAAGAAAAGAAAAAAAAAAACAAAACAAGAAAAGCAGAGATAATAAATGAGTTCTTCTACTCACTGCGCAGATTATCACAAAACATCTTGAGTTACTTCTTGGTCACATGGGAGCAAATCTCACAAGAACCAAGAATGCCTGTTTTGGGCTCAGTTCTGGAGCAGTGGGATCCCAAAGGGGTATGAGGTTATGTACACAGGAGGACAGACTTCCATTGGGAAGATCCAGACTGATCCATCCAATACACCTGACGTTATGGCTTTTGCTGTTACTGTCGAAATGAATCTGCCTAGACATGTGTGAATGCAGTAGATGGTTGGATGGAAAACACAGCGAGCAACCAGGCTGTAGCCCATCAGGAGACTCAATCTTTGCATTTTCACATCATGCTGACAAACCCCAAGACCCCTTTTAAAATCGAGAATCCTTCACATGACTCTGAGCAACTTTTCCAGAGGTGCATTTCAAAGCAGCAAGAATTTGCATGTACATCAGAAATGGAAGTTAAAGCTCTCATCATACCATTGCATCTTTGGTGTCCTCATTTGATCTCACAAAGGGTTTACTAATGGCACAGGAAAGCACTTGCTATCTGCACTTGTGTTTTTTATGACAAAACGTCTGTAAAGCTTCCATAAGAAACTGGAAATAAAACCTAGGCGAGATACATTAACTTTCTGACACAAATATTTTTATTCTGCCCACAGGGAAGTGAGACGATCTTTAAGGTCCCTTCCAACCCGAACCATTCCATGATTCTATGATTCTACTCCTTTATTCCCTCAGGAATTTGGCTGATTAAATGTAATTAACATAATTATTTAATCAAGATCACCCAATAGTTGGCCTTGATAGTTCCAGGAGAAAGTTTTATATTTTTGCAAATATATACACATTTCAAAATAAGCAATTGGAAGAATAGTAAATAAATTGAGATTACTGAGCATGGAAGAAATGTACTGTTTTGCACAAGCACACTCCAGAGTGGGCATCCCAAAAATAATTAAAATTTCAGCTCAGTTTAGTGGGAAGCTAAGTGTGAGACTAATTCAGTGTCTTGCAGTACAGCAGTTGATTCACTTATGTTTCACCACCTGGTTTCCAGTAATCTCATCACTACTGAAGAAACCAAATGCTTCCCTATGTGACTGCATGTAGTGAACAGCAATGAAGCCTGTGGGTGTGGGCTCACTTGCAACTTGGGTTATGGCCTGAAACACATGGATTTTTTTCAGTATTTACTGTACTAACGGCACAAGGTTAGTGCAATATGCTCTGTTCAGAGAAATTAAATCCATCTCATTAACATGAGATTCTGTTTGGAGCCAGAGCAGAGGGCATCCTTCCTCCCACAGTGTCTTCCAGCATTGTTCTCCATGACCAAAAGAACTTCTTGGACTTTGGACATCTTCAGGCACCTCTGAGCATACAGAAATAGCCCATGGGCTGACAAAATTGCCACTGATGACTGTACATAAATCTTGCTCTACTCCACTCTCCAATATAGGTCAACACAGCTAACTTGCCAGAGGTACCCTGTTTCCTAGAAAGGGCTTTTGCAGGTTTCTTAGAACAGACTTGTACATTATTGGGAAGGAATTTGTTGTTTCACACATTGTGAAAACTGTCACAGTGAGTTAATGGCTAATGATTTTGCAAAATGCTCTTCCAGTTTGAAGTTTAAGGCTTTGGGGAGATTTTCTTTAAGTACAGATACAGAATATAGCATGAGCCAGGCTCTGAGATGTCTCTGTAGAGCACAACCTGTTTGCTGACCATGTAACCCTCTGTAACTGGGTTGTCTGTTTGACGCTCTTCCTTTGCCACAAACACACAGCTGTTATTACTCATTGACTACAGAAATTTGGAGCAAAGATTCTGTAAACCAGGATGTATGTAGGAGATGTAGTCAACAAAACACAAGCATTGTCTTCATAAAAATATCCCCTCACAGAAACTATTTAAATAAACTAACCATAGCCAAGTCTGCAGGACATGATGGAATTAATTTTTGAGCTCCTAAGGCTCTCTGCAGCCTGACTGTGGATGACTGCTAACAATCCTGGAAAACCCAGATGACTGTGGGAATTTCTGGGAGTGGAGGAAGACAAACACAGCCTGGGACCAGTAAAAAACTGAGAAGCTTATACAGCAACCAGTTCAGCAACCAGTTTAGCTTGAGCTGGGGGAGAATCTGGGAACCAGTTCTCTATCAGTCTTTCCTACTAAAAATAAGATGATTGATGAGTTTTCATAAAAACATAGAATAATTTGTGTTGGAAAGGACCTTTAAAGCTCATCTATTCCAAACCCCCTGCAATGGGCAGAGACATCTTCAAGCAGACTAGGTAGCTCAGCACCCCACTTAGCCTGGCCCTGAATGTTTCTAGAAACGGGGCATTTTTAAGTAGTCAGTGTAGAGTTGGGGTGACTCTGTTGCTCACAGTTAAGCTGTTCTTCGATGTGGATGAGGGTGAAGGGATTGCTGGGCTCCTGGCATAACTGGCTGGGGACTAAAACGTTGAAATGTCTGAAGACATTTTCTTCAGAGGATGAAACATCTCCTCATTTTGGATGATTTCCTATCAAATGGAGGGAGTACAATGGAGTTTTCACAGGCAGTTTCCCTAACCAGATATAATAATAATAAAAAAGTAATAATGAACTTTTTGAATCATAAACCAGTGACAACCTTGTCAGAACTGAGTGTGATGTGCTCTTGGGAAGACAAGGCATAAAGTGCAATGATTAGGGAGGCAAATGGCCAAAACACTCACACACAGAGTGGCCAAGCATCACTGAAGGATCACAAACATCAGCTAGGTTTGCTTGGTGCAGTTTTTTGTAATTTTCTTTTCTTCTAATTAGTTTTCTTCCTGCTTCCCATTTTATAAATATGCACACTCCTTGTGGGATGTACAAGCAGGCTGTGGAGATGTAAGATATGACAGATGCTTATTCTGTCCTGCACATAGCTGGAAACATAACAAAGCGTCTTGCAGAAGCCTTTTCCCAAAGAAATACTCCCTCAGAGAGATGACTCCGACACCAGACGGCAACACTGTTTTTCCATAACCTCCTCAGCACAGCTATTTACTTACTCTAATGCTCTAGACTGAATCCAATAAAGTAATTGTAAAAGTCATAGTCCTGGCATTTATCTCAGATTATCATTTCAGATTTTAACACTGGCTTCTGTTGTTTCTGGCAAGTGCCCTAATTGCAGGATGTAACCAATTGCATGAGTAACTGCTTTATGCTTGCCTGTTGTAAATCACTTGCTATATTTGAAGTTTTCTTACTAATACATTTTACACTTGTCAGTTGGTTTTCAGCCAGTCTCCAGCCCTCGCCTGCACATCATGTCCCCTGCCTGGGCGTGAAAGTATGTCCAGGATGCTAAAAAATTAATCCTGAAATATGCATGACCCTGACAGCTGCACTAAATAAGTTGGGAATTCCCAGAGAAGTGTCATAGATTATTGATGGAATGTGGAAGGAATTATTAAGCACAGCTGAAATATTAGTAAAGTGATGAGGAAACGATAGCTCACTGATGGAAACAACCCCTGAGATGAACCATATAGATATGGAGAAACAGAGGTAGCTGGAAGAAAGCCTTCTGATGATGTGATCTGATATAACACTGACTTATGAGATATGCTTTCTCCTTTCCCCTCTTACTTCACATCTTTTAAAGACTATCCAAATTCACAGTGTCACCTACAAAATGTTTGTCACAGTGCAAGGTCTCTCACAAAACAACTGGAGAAAAGCAGATTGTTATCACAGGGTTGACTTTTCAGGAGAGGAATGTATTCAGTGTATTTAACAAAGTGCATCTGAGAGACGGAAAAATGCAAAACTGTGTGTGACCTGAACATACCTGATCATACAGAAATGGAAACAAAAGGGAGCATCCAGTTCCCTGAGCTGGATGTGTTAAAGCACCATCATATAGGCCGAGGGAGTGTTGCCCTCCCTGAATATCATTCAGCATGGTCCATCCAGAATAATGACACAGCATGCTCAAGGGACAGTCTGATTTTAAAATTTCTTTCATGTCTAGAGAGCAATAACAAACACACAGAGAGCAAAGCAGATCACGTCATATATAACATTTTTTAAAAAGTTTGCTCTTTGGACTTCTGCTTTGGTTAGTAGAAAAACATTTATTGACATTTTTGTCCAAGGCTGCAGCGTATTTTCATAAGCAAACTAGGGGAGAAGAACTCAAATTACTGCATTAAATACATCACTGTACACGCAATTCATTATCAGCTTGCAAGGTTGTACCTAGCTTTGGCTGTAAGGATCTGGTCTGGGTCCAGTATTAGTCAGGACTTTCATCAGCAATATTGTATTAAAGAGCAAAGTACAGTATAACAAAATTTCTGGATGACAGAGTGTGTGCTCCTGCTACTGGCTCTGAAAGTGTGTTAGGCATGGGGAAAATACTGAGTAGAGGGTTCCTTTTCCTTCGCAGGATATGGCTACACCCTCATCCAGCACCCACAAGTACATCCTCAGTAATCCAGGAGTGAATAAATACCCTGGTAACACTCTGATTTGGAAACTCTTTTTTCATATGTTAAATAGAACATGGAAAACTACAGCTTGGTTCCCATCCTCATTTGTAGCCCCAGGCCAAGTCACTGAGACACAGCCATTCTGTCCAGGGTGAAGTTAGTATAACCTCTCTTTGCCAGGGCTGCAGCATCCATGGTGATCTTCCTCTAATGCAGCCCAGGGGACAGCTGTTCTTATGAAATCTGACTTTTTTTATATTCACAGGTCAGCAGACTTCTGAATCATTCTTTACCAAATTTCTCCACTTGGTGTTCATAATTAGCTTGTCCTGTGCAGCTCTACCCGTATTAAACAAAGTCTGATTGCAAAATTTCTCAGTTACTATTCAGTTTATTTTCTCCACAGACAGCTGAAAAATCTATCCTGAGTGCCTTTCCTAAGAAACCAGCACCTTGGAATCTCTGTCCTGACTCAGTTGAGTTGTAATATATTTCCTGAATTAGACAGAATTCCCTGTAGAAACTCTACTTAATACTTTTGGTAGTTTTATTATAAATATAAAAAAAATGTAAATATACAAATATTGAGCACTATAACCCTAGTTTTCTGAGGCAGCCTGTACATTTTCTTTAAATGACCTCCAAATTTTTGGAAGTGCTGAGAAACTAATACAAAGTGAGGTTTAGTTTTCCAGCATCCACAGTTGTGTGCACATTTGTCTATATATGTGTCTGTGTAGTCTATGAATACATACTCTAATAACTTCAGATGGATACAGATATCTGTCTACACTTAATCCACACTGAAGGGTTGTACAGTTTGCCTTGGAAATACATATTGCAAAGGGATTCAGGTAGAGAGTCCATAAAATTGCTCTTGATGCAGAAAGTACATAGACTCTTACTCATTTGAATAACCAGCAGATTCCATTCTTCAGGTAACTCTTCCCCGCCTCCCCTTTAGCAAGAGCATGTTTGTGGTGAGATATTAATCATTTCCTGGAGCACTGTGTATATAAAAGGAGCTCAAGGCAGAGCCACACACAGTTCACCCAGCTGAGGAGCAGAGCTTGACTCTCAAAATGCTGGTCCAGGTTGTGGCTCTGCTGGGTCTGGGGATGCTGGGCAGCTCATCAGCACTGCAGGAGGAGCGCCCCAGGACTTTGATGGGATTGATCATTCGAGAACTTCTCCAAGATATGAAGAAACTAAATTTAAATGGAGTAAGTTCCTTAATTTTGAACAACTTTCCCCTAGCTGCCCTTCTATTCCAGGTTCTGTTTTGAAGTTACTAACTTCATTTTCTCTTGAGCAGGTTCCCAGCCTTGTAACCGTGAATGCTACGGTAAGAAACCACATGCTTCTATTTAAAATTATTGTCAAAAATCCCCAAATTTCTTTCCCACTTCAGAATTCTAATAGCAGTAAGAGAACTTTACAGACCCAGGGAAATGAAAAGTTTTTGCAAGAACCCGTACAAAGCTGCTGCCAATGCTAAAATGCTTCAGTAGTTCTCTCAGTAGGCAAAGGTCTTAGATGTGCACCAGCATCTTCTTGGACGCCTCACAAATTCACTCTGATCCCTTAGTTTTAGAACAGTCTGTTTAGTCCATATCCTGTACAGAACCATTCATTTCACTGACCTGTATTTTCCTGAAATCCAGTGGAAAAATAGCTTTTTATGGACGGCATAAGGAGTACCAATGAGAAATAGCAGCCCATCTCCATCATTAAAAGTGAACAGAAGACAAATGGCATCAGCCCCTCTTAGTTTCAGGGAGAACAGTTGAAAATTCACACCAGCAGCAATAATTGTTTTTATTTCATTAAAACAATTCTGATCCAGTTTCAAGAGAGACACAATAGCAAGACATGAAGCCCTAATGCACGGTTGGCTCTCCTTTCCCTCGAGGAACAAACATCTCCAGAATTGAAGACATCCAAATTTTATATGTCCAGTTTTTGTGGCACCTGCAACTTACTTAAGGCAGTTGGGAGGTTTTGGACCCTGGCATGTTCTTAAATGAACATTATAGATTGTACTATGATTTTCTAAATGTGGTGTTCAGTAAATGGCTGAATACAGAATCAGGGCTAGTGTTGAAAACACAGCTCTTAATTCCCGTAGGTTATTATTTTACATGGGTATTTAAATTCCTGGGATACAATGTTTTATTTATGTGCTACCAATTATTACTGCTGAAATAACTGTTGAAATAACTCTTCCCTAACCCTGCAGGTGGAGAGATGCATGCACAGCCACCTGAAAACCTTTGCTAGCACCTTGAGAGCTCTTGACACTCACAGCAAAGTCATCGCCAGAAAACTGACCAGACTTAACACCTACAAAAACATCCTCCCCAAAGTAAGTTTGGCTTTGTGGTACTTAATAGCAATATAATCAGCAAAGACTGTTCAATAATGGGGCATGGCAGCTGGGATGGCACTGAGCTGGCTGCAATGGACACTAGAGATCTCTTCCGAAAATGATATGATTAAGAAGGGTGTAAATATATCCCCTTTCTTCCTTGGATCACACTCTGACATCTTTTCCTGTGGTAATCCCAATTAAAAGGAAGACATTAATAGGAAAAAAACCCTCAAATGCGAGTGGAAGCTGGGACAGCATTGGGGCTCAGGGCACCTGTGCATGATGCCAGGTGATGAGCTGTCACCCACACATCATCACCCTGCCTTGGAGCCTCCAGGGGCAGCTCACCCAGCTTTCCAAAACATGCTGGGGGCTACTACAGCCCACTTGTCAGTTGAGGTATCAAATACCAGAGACTTAAATGTGACATCCAAGTTATGTGGCTGAATTATGTCATCTTTTTTTTTTTAAAGGATCTCGATAAGGAATGTAAGACTGCACAAGTAACATGGGATGACTTCCGGGACACACTAGACAGGTTCTTGAGATTGCTCTCTGAGAAAATTCAAAATGCCTAAATAGAGCAACTAGTCCAAATCTGAGAAGAAAAGGAGAACCTGAACTCTACTGCAACCAAACTGTGACTCAGTTAACTTATCCTCAGGAATATGGCCATAGAATATTTATATATAGAGAGATATGTTGTATATATATATGCATAAAAAGTGATATTATAACAGCAGTCATGTTCACTATAATGATTGAAACATGCTGATTTTTTAAAAGACAAGCACTTAACTATTTAAATATTTTAGATCATTTTAATATTTTAACTTTTGTCTTTTTCATAGTGAAAGATGAATTTTATTTATTTATTTATTTATTTATGGAGACTTTGAGATATTTATTGTGATGCTGCTGTGTTTAAGTATTTGCTTTAGGAAACTGCTGTGTGATGGTGTGTGGGGAGGAGCTCTGGGGATCTGCTTTGGGATTTGCTGCCACAATATTTCTCTCACACTATCCCAAGCCACAGTCCCAGGGCTCTCAGAGCTGGGTCAGTCTGTGGGACAGGGACAAGGCCATTGGTGCCACCCAGCCCCTTCACTTCCCTTTGGCTCCTGAACCAGCTCCAGGACTGGAGAAGATTGACTTCAGTTGTGCACTCCCACCTCCCCTCCCTCCCTGAGCGTTCAGATCCAGGGGGTAACTTCAACCACTACATGTTTTACTGTTGGTGAAGCAGAGCCATGTCACCCAAATCCAGCCAAACTGGGTAACACGAAAGCAAAGAGGTCTTGTTTGTTTTTCCTCCAAGTTTACTCAGCTGATACGAGGTGTTTCCCACATCTCATGTGAGCTGAATTCTACTGAACTGAATCAGACAATACTTGTTTTCCAAACTGTTTAAGTAGCCATAGCTATGGCAAGTACTCGCAAAGTGCATACCCTTGTAAAGCTATCAGTTAAGATTCTGGAAGTTAATGTTTAATAAAAGAGCATTGAAGGGGAATGTTCCTGCAAGGACTAGTTTTTAAGGACTCCTGTCATGTGCCGCCTATACTTACATATCTGTTACTGAATGTTTGCAACCTTCCATTAATGTAAATGCACCTTTACAAAAATAAACAAATTTTCCTGCATAACTAAGAGTCCTTTATTTGTGAAGGGTGAGTGGTTTCAGCGCTGTTCAGGGGAGCTGTTTGATTTCCAAGTGGGATGGACACAACAGGTGCTGCCAGCCACAGGGGAGATGCCCCTGATCAGGGTGAGCACCCCACATCTGCCCTCACCTATGCCATCACCTTCCCAAGGCCTGGAGCCACCTGCTGCAACCTGGCCTTGGACTCAGCTTTACTGAGTCATGTTGTGCTTAAGCTTTTAAGAAGACGTGTCCTCTTGTCTGCTGGGGTGACTCATTCCTGGCTGCACCATGTCCCTGCCACATCTGTAGTGCCGCGAAAGCAGAAGAGCTTTCACTTGTCACAGCTGAGAACCATCCCCTTGCCTTCAGTGGTGTGGGGAGCTCCCAGCCCTGAAAAATTGAGAAGCATCCATGTTCACTGAGAGGATGGGGATGGAGGGACAGCCCAGCTGAGGCAGGAATGAATACCCAAAGAGCCAGAGACATACAGCCACCCTGGCAAGTGCCCATGGAGACAGAGAAAGCCTCACAGAAACCTCCAAAAATGTGGTTTTTCCCTGCTGACAGCATGGTGGCCCTGGACAGGGCTTGCTACAACAGTGTTTGGCTCCTACACACATCCCATCCCTTCTACGGTGCAGAGCACATCCCGTTTTTCAGATACCCACTTCCAATGGTCGAAACAAAAGCGGGTGCTTTGCATTCAAACAGCACCTCCCCATGCAAACACCGTATGTGGCAGAGCCCAGTCAGGCTGGACAGAGACTTCATCTCCTGACGCAGGGCCAGTAGCCTCAAAAGCGTCCACAGTGGGGACACAGCTGCCAGCCCTGGATGGGGACAAGTGCCCTGACTGTCCCCAGGTACCACAAACTGCCCAGGCTCCACGGGCAAGGTCATTGTGCATTGTTTTATATTGAATTCTTGTAAGAACTGGGGAACATGGAAATCAAACCGAACCCTGAACCTGTTTACTAAGATCAGAGAAAGAGTGAATATCTAGCCAAACTCCCTCAAGTTAAACAGTCAGGAAAATCTCTGCTCCTGAGCTCCATCTCGTTCAGTGCTGTAATACTTCAAGGAATAATAAGAACCACTCTGAAGAGGTGAAGAAACCTGAAGAAACCCTTCCTGCCATTGAATTTCAAAGTTTTCATTAGCAATGAGGTGTTTAATATTTCAGATACATTATTTCAACATTTAAATGTTTTAAACTAAATTTTAAATTCACTCTTCAGATAAATGGGAAGTCTCAGAATCACACGTATATGGCAAGGAGAAGAATATGAGGATTTTAAGGAGAAAACATTAATCAGGCTCAACATTCTTGGCATAGCAGTCCAGGAAACTCTGACACACAGGAGGGAGAAGTGAAGCATTAAATAACTCCAAGTCAACACTGGGCTGGCCGTAGGAAAACGCAGCCGGGGCTGTTGCCTGGGGCAGCAGACTGCCAGGGAAAGCACAGGTGTGGCAGGACAGCTCTGGGGCCTTGCAGGATGCAGGAAGCAGGCAGCGGGATCCCAGGTCCAGCTGGAGCCTCCCAGCCCCGATGCCAGTAGCACCCTGTAAAGCTCTCAAGCACAGCACAGCCCTTCCTCTTCACCACCCTGCCCTGGCAAGGGCAAAGTCCATTTGGCTGGGGCTTCCAAGGGCCCTGCTGTCATCTGCGATCCCACATGGGCTCCGAAATAACCTGATACCATTAAGCCAAGCAGAAACTGTTGAGCAAACAGCAGTGAAGGGAATTCCTGGTTTCAGCAGGCGGGACAGTCTTCTCACCAGCATGACAGCACCAGTGTGCTGAGCACAGCTGCCTGAGCGTGATAACCCTGACAGCTTCATCACAGCTCTAACAACCTTGATAAGCATCTTGCATCATCATAATACAACAAAACACACCTGCCTTGATGTCTCAGTCAAGCTGTGACTTTTGACTTTCAAGGGCTGCTGCAGATTTGTTTGTATTGGAAGTAGATTTTTCATTAAAAAATGATTGCTGCATTTCTTACACCAAGGCAGGAAAAGCAGCTCTGTGAGCCTCAGTGGGGGACAAGACATGTGAGCTGGTGGCACAGCGGGGGAAGGTGTGCTTCACAGAGCCATGTGCTACTTTTAGAAGTTGTAGGTGTGAGTTATATTTAGCATCCCCCATTTGATAAGCAAGAAATTATTCATGGTAAAACCCATCTCCCCAACACAGCGGCAGCAGAGCAGACCCCCTCCAGTTTGCCCAACTCCTTTGGGGTGCATACCACATGCCTAGACCTGCCGGTGTTTATAAGATCCATGATGAGCTCTCCAATGATGGAAGAAGCCCATCCACCCTGTGTAGGACCAGCCACAGTCTTCTGGATGCTCTCCAAATCTTTAATGGTGGCAGCTGTCCTGTGCTACCACAACAAGCAGGTCTGGGGAAAGGTTTGCCAAGAGACGTTGGGCTATGGGAGCATGTGGAACACACAACTCACCAACACACAGGCACCAGCTTCACAAGGCCACATTTTTCAGCTTGGGCCGGGGCTGTCTCTCCTAGAGTCCCACTTTCCAGGCTTTAGATGGTTCTGGAATAGCTGCACAGGGGAATGTGGCAGGGCAGCCACGATGGAGGCAGCTGTGCACCAGCCCGCAGGCGAGCTCCCTCTCAGAGGATCCCCTTCATTTATGCCAGGGCAGAACTGAGAGAAAGCAGCTTGGACATGGAAATGCTGTTCCCATGCTCCATCCTTCCCCTCTTGTCCCAGCACCACTTCCCTTGCCATCATTTCTTAGCACTAAGGATGAGAGAAATGGAGATCACCTATGACATTGCTCCCCTGCTCAGCTGTGTACAGAGGATGGTGAAGCCATCACAACCAGATGAATGCAGCCTCAGCTCCATCAAAGAGCAATCAGCAGCTAGATCTGGGCTAATGCTCTACAAGGGTAATTCCCCGTTTCCTTTTTTTGAAACATTTGATTAGTCATTTTCTGTTGATACTTTACTTCCTTTTTCATCTGTAGTTCTCATTAGTCACTTGTCAGGATTCACAAACCTTCTGTTTTCTGCAGAACATGATCCCACAGGCTTTGGAAAACCTCTCTTTTATTCTTTTATTTCCTCATTCATACATGGTGTCTTTGAAACTGAAAAATTAAGTGTCCCCTTCTGGCCACCACCTCTCTGGAGCCAAATTTCATCAGGTCAGTGGATGAGGCTCGAAAATACCCATTACAGACTTTTTGGATTGATCATCTGCGTTTCTCTCAGACTCACTTGATTTCAGACAAGTGACTGAGAATGCAATGAATCATCATTAAATATGTAGTTGTCCTTCTTTATCAACAATTGCCAAGGCCACTGCACATGGGTGACAGGCTCCAACTTAAAGATGCAAGAGTTGCAACGTGGTGGCTGTTCCCAGGGTGCACATGAGGTCCTGACGGAGCTTGAATGGGTATTACACCATAAACTCAGGTCTAGAGACGTCTTGCAATTTCTCCCTATGGGTGGGAAGATATAAACTCAGGTCTAGAGACGTCTTGCAATTTCTCCCTATGGGTGGGAAGATATAAACTCAGGTCTAGAGACGTCTTGCAATTTCTCCCTATGGGTGGGAAGATATAAGAAACTGTAGATATAATTTCTTCCAAAAAATGAGAAGACCATTCTATTTTCTCTGGAAGGTGAAGTGTGCATGTGATAATGTTTGTTGTCCTGTGAGCACCAACCTGACTCACTGGGGCTGGAGAGGCACCAAGGCTGCCTGTAAAATCTTTTCTGATCAAACAGGCATCTCACTTCTTAGAATTTAACACTGAAATCCACAACTTATCTCTAATTTTGCCTGAAAGGTAAAGAATTTGTTGTGCATCTCCAGGACATCTCTCTGAGCAAGCAGGGAGGTTTTCCTTGATCTTTCAAAATTGTGTAGTTACAAAAAGTTCTATCTATGAGTCCTAACAGGTTAAAGGAGACAGGGTAAGCCCTGCTGACCCCCATCAGCTATGGAGACCTTGGCAGAGCCTCAAAAGACTAAGGGATTGCAGCAGAGGGCAGGGGTTCAGGAGGTTGAGATTTGCAGAATGAGTCGGTTTTGGATTAATTTCTGATTGCATGCATCAGTACAATTCCCCCACTGGGTCCTGCAAGGGAAGGACAGGCCTCTGTGACTCACAGGCACTTTCTTTGAGTAGCTGCTGAGGAAGTCATACAAACATGGGGAATACCTTCTGATTAAATAAAAAATCTTTCTCTCTCCAGAGCCTATTTCAAAACATGTAGCCTCTGTTCTCCAATTAGCCTGACTTGGCCTCATGCTTCAAGGGCCACTTTCCAAGGATGACAGCCCACTGGCCAGACAGCTGGCCACAGACCAGCGGCACAGCCAGAGCATGAAACACAAAAGGAATGTCCTTGGGCTGGGGAGCTGAGCCGCACATCTGCTGCAGATGCCCCAACCGAGCACAGTCACCAGCGACAACTATCTCAGTTTCTGCTGCTTCTGAACAGCATTTAAAATCACTCTGCAAGGCAGGGAGAGGCATGGCTTCCTCCTTTCTGCAGAGGCAAACCACAGAGACAGAATGTCCCTTAACTCCTTCCAGTACCCAGGAACACAGCATCAATCCTATGGTGCAAAGGACATTGTAAATCATTTCAGCCTCCCTGTCCAAGATTAATTCAAGTGGAAGGGCTAAGGAGGGGAAGAGCGAGCCCATCAAGGCTGAGGAGCCTGATGGTTTGGTCTGCTCAGAGGTGTGCAAGTGCAGCTGCCAGCTAGAAATGTGGCAGGGGCAAACATCTGTGAGAAATCAAAACACTTCAAGGTTGTGCAAGAATGCACAGAGATGGACTTGGCATGTGTGTGACAGGGATATTCAGAGAAGTGAAAGGAGGTACTGATCAATCTTTTCACAGAGGAATGACAGCAAGAAGATAGCTTTGAGATAGAGTGTCACAAATTAGTAAAACTGTCAAAACTGTTTGCTTTCTCCCTGATAGGACAGGAAGACACAAGAGCTTGTGTCACCCTTCAACTGGCTGAACTTCCACTTCAGTGAGTTACATGGGTGTGATGATTTTATATTGATCACTTATGCGGTGATGAACCTGAAGTTGTCCAAGTCCTTCACAGGGGAAGAATGGTCTCTGTACCATTACTGAGACTTCTCACCAGGATTTCTACTTTAGTTACATAGAGCCCAGGTCACAAAACTGAAGCTCACCATCTCTCCATGTTTAGAAAAGTGAACAATTCTGTTAGTTTTCAGTTAATTTTCTATTATATTTTCTGTTTTTCAGTTAATTTTATGTTAAGCTTTTGGTTAATTCCTAATGGGCTAGGCCATTTTCTGTTCATTGATTTAATTCCATGTCTGACAAGGATATGGGTATTTCATGTGGCTCTGCCTAGGAGTGAAATCGTATCAGTGATTCACATCTCATCACTGCTAATCCTTGTTGGATTTTTTGGTGGAGGTGGAGTTGGATGGAGGCATGATGCTGCACGAGCCCTGGCTGGAAATTCCCTGCAGCCCTCTCAGATTCCTACAGCAGTTATCCCCTCAGTACAGAACAGGAAAGAAAGGTCAATGCTGATCCAACCATGAGGGGAGAAGGGTGGTCACAGCAGTTTCACCTCTGAGTGAATATTTGCAAAAGAGTTGGTGTATGTGAGATCAACTGATGAATGTGCGTACATGAGTAGACCGCAAGTTCCATCTTCCTTTCTGGTCTTATCACCTCTTTTTTTTCCACCCTGGCTGCAATCTAAGAATGTATTTGCATGTCATTAGTGGCTTTAAAAAGAATAAAGAGAAAAAGGTGGAGTCCCAACTTCACAATTCGTTTTTTTCCAGCAGTAAAAGCCCATCCTGCCCACACCTTTCCCTTCTGCCCTCTCTGCAGGAACTCCCATTTCTTTAGATATTTTGGAGATAAAAGCAAAATCCCCAGTGCTCACCAACAGGTTTAGCTGCAGCCTTAGCTCCTACTGCTTTTTCCAAGGGAAGAAATTCCCTGTACTTTGAACCTGGCTACAATTTATGGTACCAGCAGGTACAGCCATCCATGCAGGGTAAGGTTAGATGGGGCTCTGGCCAATCTGGTCATTGCAAGGGGTTGGAAAAAATTGACCTTTAAAGGTCCCTTCGAACCCAACCCATTCTATGGCTCTATGATTCAATACATACAATCCATTCCTTCCCTTTAAACCATATTGTAATCTGTTTTATCTCCATGGCCACAGTGGTGCCAGGGACAGGCAAAGTCCTGAACCACCCAGAGACAGGGGCAAACACCGGAGTCTCAGGTGCAATTCTGCTTCCAGAGGTGTGCAATGCACAGGGTCACTGGAATGGTCTACACTACTCATGAACTCATTAAAATAAAAAGAATCACAGGATTTTTTTTAACAGAGGCCATGTGTGCACCACAGAGACTGGTATTCACCACTGCCTGAATTGATGCAAATCCCTTGATAGCACAAGGCAGAGACAGCATTCCAATGGATGCTGCCCTACTAAGGTAACACACAGCAAGTTAACCTCAACTCTGGAGTAAAGCCAATCTTCTGACTTCAGGGAAACATCGGGAATATCAGTGTGACTCCAGCAAGGCAGCAAAACTACCCCAGTTCCCACACCAGCATATCCCATGCATGCAGGAAAGGGAGCACAGTCTGCTCCACACCAGGCTGCTGCTTTCAGGGTGGCTCATCCAGCAAAGGCTCCTGAAGGCCGAGCTCTGGAGAATGGCAAGGGAGATGCCTCACTCACCAAACAATTAGCAAAATGACTGAAAACAAAAAACTGAACAAGGTGGCTCCTCAGGGGAGAGAAGTGCCTGGCAGCATCTCCAAAACCTGGTTTGTAGCTAACACGACAGTACTTTCTGATTTAATTAATATCATGCAAGGAAGCCAATGAAGTTATGTGTTGTGTGAAACATCAGCTCAGGGACTAGTAGGAAAATGCCATGAGTGTGGAAAAAGCAGCATTTGGGCTCTCATCAGCTTGGATGGCACCTGTGTGCGTGGGTCACCTGCCCTTGCCTCAGGGGAGAAGCACAAACAAAGCAGTCTCTCTAGCTATGTATCACTTGAGTTTTTTTAAGGGCAAAAAACCCTAATTCACATTAAAGAATATCAGTTACATAATAAAACTCCTGTAGGATCAAAATAGCATAATTTAAATTACAGCAAAAACATGTAAATGTAACATTCTGAGGTTTTGGATACTAAAGACCTGATGTCCTGCAGGTGTAATCCTGGCATGGTGTTCGTTCCTCTTAGGGTGAGTGCAGAGGAGCTGTGCAGCAGAGTCAAAGGCAGCCCTGATGGGGGACTAGGGGACAGGAGAGGGCTCTGCACACCCAGGACCCACTGTGACCACCCCAGAGCCCACCTGCAGCATGAGGAGCAATTCTGTCAGTGTCTTTATCAATCATGAGTGCTATGCACCCCATCATCCAAGCTTCCTGCAGATGAAGTAAAATGAGATACCAGCCAAATGGTTTAAACTTCCTCAGGAGAGCACAGAAACTGGATAATTGCTCCTTAAAAAGAGCAGAGGAGCTGCTTTTCTGTCCCCCCAAGATACTGAGCTACCCCAGCTGTCCATGGCTGGTCCCTCTCCCCAGCACAGACCCGCATGGTATCAGGAAGAGTCTTGAAATTGTCATTTATGTCTGGGCATGGTACCATTGAGTAATTCACGGGGTTCCAATGACAAGCACGCAGAACAAGGGCAGAGAACTAATTAGTAAAGGTGAGAGTATTATTTAATGTAATTGCAGTATTAAGTAGGGCAAATACGGATGTAAAGATCCAAGAGACGTTTAGTTTGCATCAATCTTTAGACAATATCAGTTCATAAAAATGCTTCAGCATTTAAAATCAGAATGGCTCAAATATCCGAGTTACGTAGCTCCCACTGAACTTCTGGGGGAGTCCTTATTTTAGAAACATGTAGTTTCCTCAATCAGATAAGAAACTAACAGCTTCCATTCTACAGGTGACTACTCGCCTTCAGTTTAAGCATTTTTGTGGTGAGACATTAATCACTTCCTTGCACCAGAGCACATATAAGAGGCAGCCAGGAGGCAGATTAGCCAGCCCAAGGAGGGGAGCACAGCCCCTTTGCCACAATGCTATGCCTGCTGGGGGTCATGCTGTCAGTGCTGTGCCTGGTGTCCCCTGCACCATGCACCACACGCACAGCTTGCCCTGCCAGCGCCCTCTTCAAGGAAACCATCCAAGTCCTTCAGAAGTTAAGCTCTAAGGTTGGTCCATTTTCTCTGTGCCCTGTGTCTGACTTTCTGTGTTAGCAGGGGACCTACTAATCTGATTTTTACCAATCTCTTTCAGGGCAGCAGCGAAATTGCACCTCTGGTAAGATCCCTTTGTGGTTCACTTTCCAATGCTGTGGACTTGTGGGGTGGCTAGCTGCTTTTTGAGAGGGAGGGGGAAAGCAGATGTTGTTATAGCCTATTCAGGATGCTCTTGTGCTCCTAAGTCAGGTCTTTGATGGCAGCCAAGTCACCCTTTTGGCTTTTTGGGAGCACCATGGTGGCGTTATGTGTGCTGAGGGATCATGTGCAGGGCTCTGCTCCCTCCAGAGTTACCAAACAAAGATCTCCCTGAAACACCAGTGCTCAGGGTTCTGCCTTTCAGTATAGCAGTGCAGAACAGCTGGCTCCCAGACAGCACTGGTTATCTCTCTTTTCATCCGTAGATAATCAGAACTGACTGTCTTCCAGAGTCAGATGGAGACAGGTACCTTACTGCCATTGGAAAGTGGGGAACAGGCTGTTTCCCTGCCTTTTTGGGAAAGAAATACCCATGTTGTTAGAGACCAATGCCAGCAGTGGCATCGGCAGTGCGTTTCCTGGGGAAGCTCAGGAGAGGCAAAGCCCAGGTAGCAGCACTGGAGATTAAAGATTCTCCTAAGAATCACTGCTTTCCCATGCCTGAGTGAACTAAGGAGGCAATAAAAAAAACAAATGGTGCCCAGTCCTGCCTAGTTCCACCTCCAGACTCGCTCTGTAACTTTTGAAGGTAACACCAGCCCTCAGCAGAAGGAAAGCACTGGTTTGCACAGTTGCTTCTCTACTCTACAGATTATTATATAATTTTATAATAATTATTATATAATTTTGGCCTCAAATAATTGTGCAAGATTATTTCTTGTAGCAGGCGTTTTGATTGCATTAATGTGATGGAATCTGTGCCAGGAATACAGTACAGAAAAGACAAAATTACTAAACTTTGTTATTCCAGAACAACACGATGGAGGCAGGAGGGAATGCAGCCACCTATCTGGAAGGATTTATTGAAGCCCTAAAAAACAGCAAAGAGAGTGTGGAGCAGAAACTCATAGTTCAGAACTTGCAGAAAATCCAGGCTTATGGACAGTCATGCACTGGGTGGACGGTATGTTTGGGCTGATTCCCTGCTCACTCTTTCCTGCTGCTTTAGAGGACCGTGAAGGATTCTGTGGTTTTTCCTGGTTGCACTGAGAACAAGTGTCTGACCAAAGCACCCACTGCCTCCTGGTCACATGGCAATGGGAGCAGCTTCCAGCCAGCAGCTGGCACTGGGGCCATGGCCCAGTGCCTCCTCTGCTCTGGTCACCTCTTCCCAATGTCTCCTTGCTAAGACAAAGCCCATCACCCAGTGGAAGTGCCCTGGTGCAGGTGGGGACTGGAGCCCTGGCTGAGAAACAGCTGCACAAGGTGCAACTTGTAACACATTCCTCAGCCATTCAAACCCCAATATCTTCATGAGAGCCTTCGTGGTCTTAAAATTAATTATTAAGAAAGAAAAAAAAACTAGTCAGGGAACAGAACGTAACTTACATGTCCTAATTCTTTTCACTCCTCTCCTTTCAGTCTGCCCTCAAGGAACATCACTGGAAGGCAGTGGAAGAGTATGATTTTTTCAATAACTTGGAATATTTATTAAGGTTCCTGGGACACAATGCCCTTCCAGAGGAAACAAGCTAAGATTCAAAAGAGTTTGAGGCACCTGTCTAGATTGCCAGAAGACCTGAGCTTAGCATATTCTCCTTCAAACAACGCTATTGGGAGCTGTTATTTATTTGGATCTCTATTATTATTTATTTATTCTATTTATTTAGAGAAACTTCAACTTATTTATTTTTACAATGAAGAAATGCAATAATTATTTGCTTTAGAAGACTGCTGTGTAATGGTGTGTGAAGAGCTGCTCTGGGGATCCAGTTTGCGGGGTTGTTATTACACTATTTCTCTTAAATGCTGTTCCAAGCCACAGCCCCAGGCTCAGCTCTGCATCACCCAAGTGCTCTCAGAGGCAGGACACAGCCAGCCTGTGGGACAGAGCAATCCATGTCACCCAGCACCTCCACCTCCCCTCTAGGAGGCTGAGGCACTTGCAGGGGACAATTTTATAAAAGGATGCACTTCAAATTATACCTAAATACTTTTTTAACTGAAGACTCTTATTATGCCACAAATGCAGTGACAATCATTTTAAAATGTTAAAAATGTGAAGTACAAATTGTGTAAGCATGATTGTTCTCATTACAGCTGTGTGCTGCTGGCACAGGACTTGTACATTTTTTACGGTTAAGTATTTGGGAAATTTGTATGCAGAATGCCATGAAATGTACCCAAACTCTTAAGAGAATCTGTGCAAAATAAATTTCCTGCACAAAGATAGAACTGGCAGTTTTTCTTTTGTGGCCTATATAACACAAGCACACAGACATTTTATATATAAAAGTATATTGCATTATATATACAAAATACGTAATATGATATATATGTTTTAGACATAAAATATCTAGATAGCATAATACTTGATATATTATCTATAGAATAAATTTTCTATTATAAACATAAATACATATGTATGGTGATGTAAGCAACATTCTATCTAAAAAAAATTTAGATAGATTGAATCAATGTCTCCTACCACTGAGATCTGGACAGTGTCAGCAGGGTATTGTATTCAGAAATCTTTAAGTTTATTATATATATAATACATAGCTTATAGATGAATGACAAGAGATTGTGTAGAGGATCACCATCCTTCGGTCCAGATACCACCTAATACCACTAGTGTTTTCAAATTTGGGTAAAAGTAGCACTGAAATGGTGCATCAGGATTTAGTTTCTTTCTTTGCTTTTACTTCACAATGGACATCTCCCTCCAGCATCTCCTCTTTTCCAACCAGTTGTATATTCTGATTTCAGGAAGATTCACCCATGCAGAAGAAAGCAAAATGTAGCTGACAGAAAAAAAAAATTCCTTTTTGGGGCTCTGATGGGGAAAATAACAGGGACCATAGGGTTGTTGGACACACACCTTCCCCTCTGAGGGGATTCTCCTACCAGAATTTCACCTCCAGGAAGCAATCCCAACCTAGCCCATCACATTTATGTACTTTTGCAGGCATCACTGAGTACCTGCAAAGAATTTCCCTAAAACACATGATTCATGAAGAATTTAGCAGAGAACAATGGCTGTGCAAGCCATGGTGTGCCTGTGAGATACCCCAAACACCACATTATCTGCAGGAAAAGGCAGGTTGAAGAGGCAGGGAGATCCATGCTGGAATCTGCAGGGATCCCTTAAGGCAACCCACATGTTTGAAAAATTAGCCAGTTTCTGTAACAACATCTGAAGAAGAGTTTCTTCAGTGTGGGGGAGGAAAGAAACAGTAGTCACTGTATAAACAGGGGAAAAACCACAACACAGCAGTAGGTTCAGTCATCGTCTCTTTGCCACCCCAAAACAGTCAGGAATAAAACATTAACCAATACTTACAAAAATACAGAATGCAAAAAATAAAGCTTCGACATTTTTAGTGGCTTTAGGCCAAAGCAGCTCACTCTGTGAGGGGGTGAGAGGGCAGAAGGAAGGTGGCCCTGGGTACATCAGTTCTTTGGGATGGAGCTTGTAATGCCTGTAAGAACAAGACTCACGAGGGACCAGAGGGAACATTCTAGTCCCATCACCCCCAGAGTGGCACACAGTCTGCTGAAAAGCTGGTCTGAAAGGATTGTTACTGACCTCCAGCTCAAAGGTTGAAAGCTCTTTGGGGAGCAGGACCACAATGCTACACACTGCATCCAAAGCTGCTCTCTCCTTTGGGACAGGGTGCAAAAGAGAGGAATAGTTACAACCTTCTGAGGAGGGAAGGGGTCACGATCCTGTGGGATGCAAGGGGAAAGCATACAAAAAGTTTGCTTCCAAAGAAAGTTTTACATTTGTTAGCAGAAAGCTTCTGAGAGGGAGACAAAGCAATAGGCCAGGACTACTGGGAAATGCTGTGGACCACTGCTCATGGTGGGGAGGGAAGATTGAAAAATGGTGGGACACTGCAGCAGGCTGCCCTGAGAAGCTGGGGATGCTCCTGGATCCCTGGAGGTGTCCAAGGCCAGGCTGGACAGGGCTTGGAGCAACCTGGGATAGTGGAAGGTGTCCCTTCCCATGGCAGGAGACTGGGACTAAATCAGCTTTAAGGTCACTTCTGACTCAAACTATTCTGTGGTTCTATGATCCTACAACAATACTTCCCTTAGAACAGGCTGGGGAACAGCAGACACGCATACCCCCAGACACTGCCTTCCCAATCATTTGCTCAAATACAAATAAAATTGTTATCACTATTATTCATCTCCCCCAGGCGACCCCTCAGCCCTTAGGCTGGGTAAGTCGCAGAGCACGCAACCCCTCCTTGCTGCATTTGCCGCACGCACTCGGGCTGTGCCGAGGTCTGGCATGCATTTCTTCCCCAAAAGAGGGCCCCGAACATGCGTGCGCAAGTGGCGGCGGCTGTTCTCTAGGTGGCAGCCCTGGCCCGTCCTCCGCCACAGCGCTGGCATCAGCCAGAGGAGACCAATAAAAAGAAGGGCTGCCTGTGAGCTACTCGCCCAGGTTTTTAATCATCTTTTCTCAGTATTACTCCAAAGAGCTCAGAGGTGTCACAGAAAGGTGAAGGAAGATTTCAGATGAGCTATTTTCTGAACAAGCCGGAAAAAGGGCTTGTGTGCCTCAGTTCCCCTGCAGTGCCCAAACCCACTGATAAGGCATCCCCTCGGTGTATAACTCTCAGGCTTTAATGCCAAATATTTTGCAGCACTTTGAGAGATTTGGTGTTCTGCTTGTTTATCCCAGCTTCTCAAAACTCCCTGTGCCAACATCCTTGAAAACTCTTCAGCTGGTTAAAAACATGAGCAGTCTTGTTTAGAGTATTTTTGGTATAAAACATGTTTTTATAAAAATCTATAGATCAAAAGGGTTTAATAAAGCGCAGCAGATTCTCACCTCTCATTACTGAAAGAGTTAAAAGGAAAACAACTCTGTCAGGCCCCACAGCTTCTAAAAGAAGGCTGGCTTTGAGCAGGAGTCAGTGCAGGCATGAGGGCTCAGCACCGACATCCGGCCACTGCAGCATCACCAAAAGATGCATCCTGTGCACAGGGAGTTGCTCTCTCTGAGCATGAGCCTATTGATAACATCTTGCTACTTCTCTCCAGAAGCTTCAAAGCTATTTGACATTAGGTCACGGTATGTTTTCCAGGTGGGCGTGTATTAAAAGGAGTGACACTGTTCCAAAAGGTATCTGGTGCAAAAATATTCGATAAATGGGTTTAGAAGGTGTCAATATTTGCCTAATGGCTTAGGTGAACATACAACCCACATAGAGCTTTGTGCCTGGTGGGTCAGGTTATTAAATCCTTGTACACAGTAAGGTTGAACCTCTTGCCCACAGCTTCCCCTGGGGCAAATGATCCAGACAGAAGTGGGAGAAGGTAAAGGAGACTGTCCTTTCCTGATTTCTCCCACCTCCAAAGGTGAGGAGCAGAATGGGCTTCCCTGTGTTACCAACAGATACTGAAACTCACATAGGAGAAAGTGCAAAGGCATTTTAGTTGACTATTTACATGTTTCGCATCTTTTGGTGTGCCAGTTTAGCACATTTAAACTATCATCTTGGTAACTCATTTTAATCTACTCTACCTCAGGCTGTCAGTTGAAAAGAGATGCTCAAAGCTACTTGGTCTCACAACAGCCTGGCTGGGAAATGAGGGGGTCTGGACACCAACAGACCAAAAGCAGCTTGATACTAAAATTTTGCCCTTTGAGAGAATGACTCAAGCCTCTCATCAGAGAGCTGAACCAAAGCAGTGCTGGAAAAGTGCAGCCGTGACAATTTCCCATGTGCTTTTTGCTACAAGAACCTTTCACATAGCACTGGAAAATGTAAATAACTTCTCCAGTTTGCAAAGCGGGTAAATGAACAGTGAATAACATGGCCACGGTTAACATACAGACTTGTTTTTATAGTAGGGACAACCCAAAACATACTCAGACAAAGAACTTCGAGCATCATCCAGTCTCAAATATTCATATTATTAGTAGTAGTAGTATTGTTGTTACTATTATTATTTAGAAGACTATCCAGAAGTAAACATATCCCTGACTCAACACAAAATTTCCCTAATCAAATCTGGAAAAACCCACCTACTAACTCTGTGGTTTGTCAGACATTTTCTATGAAATTACTTACCTAAAAATCAAGTATAAACTTAGAATAGAAACTGGGCTATACAGGAAATACTTAGGAGAGACCCTAATACCAACTGGCCCAGGCTGACAGGGATATTGGCAAAGCTTGGTGCTCTAGCTGGGAGCTTGGATCTTCCCTCACCCTTTCCAAAGAGCACTTGCCAAGCATGTTGTTTCTGGCACGGAACAAGGAGTGCTCACTGGAGCCAGGGCTGTTCCTGAGCACAGAACAAGGTGAGGCAGCCCAGGTGTCCTGGGGAAGGTTACAAAACTTCCCACTGCGCTGCCAGGCATGGTTGGCACCGATGATGATTAGCAATTTCCCTTTCCTTGGTGGCCAGAAATAACTTCATACTCAGAGCTCCCTTGATGACACTTCTTTTATTAGCTGTAACATTAATTGCTACCTAGCATAGAACAAATTACCCTTTTTTGTCTTTAGAGCTGCATTGCCTTCATGTTTGGAAGAGAACTCCCTCGTGTGTTCACTCTGAGCTGATTGTGCTGGGAGAGCCACAGTTACTCTTTAAGCTGGGGGAGCCCTGGCTCCCCTCCTGTGGGACGCTGGGGTCCCATCCCAAAGCATCTCTGACACACCACCACATAATGTGGCACCATCTTTGCAGGCCCTCTTGTCACTTACTAACATGTCCCCATGTAAAATCACCTCATTAGCTTTGGGAAGCGTTACATAAGAGCCCAAGTATCATTAACGAAGAAGCAAACATTCTCCGCCCCATGAGAAGGAGAAGCTGCAGTTGCCAGCTGAGACTACAGATTTTCACAGCACTGTCATACAAATTAATTATGCCAGGGTAAAATCCAGCTCTCACACTTACTAATTACGATGAACAAACAGCCTACTGTTTTCTTTTCAGGTCAAAGAGAAGATACTTGCTCTAGAAAAGTAGCCAGGTTTGCAAGGCTGCTATACATGTCTGTGCCCTCCCTGCTCACACATGCTCGCCCAAGTCATACTGCAGGGATGTAGATGATTAATTAGGTCCTATGGGCTCCATCTTTAGCTGATATTAGCTCTGGAGGTGCTGAAATCTTTGAAGTGCAAACACTTACAGCAATATAAGATGTAGTCTTATCTGAGGGGAAGCAATCCCCTTCATGGCTGAGTTACTACAAGTTTCCTCAGATATTTTCCTTGATAGGAGAAAGGAGAATGGCTTCAAACTGACAGAGGGCAGGGTTAGATTGGATGTTAGGAAGAACTTCTTCCCTGTTAGGGTGGTGAAGCCCCGGCACAGGTTGCCCAGAGAAGCTGTGGATGTCCCATCCCTGGAAGTGTTCAAGTTCAGACTGGATGGGGCTCTGGCCAACCTGGTCTAGGGGAAGGTGTCCCTGGCCATGGCAAGAGGTTGGAATACGATGAGCTTTAAGGTTCCTTCAAACCCAAACCATTCTAAGATTTTATGATTATTTTGTTGTTCTTTTACAATATTCATGCCCTTACACATCTTTTTTTTTTTTTGCATTAAAGTGTTGCTCTGAAGTTAGAGGCTTTAGGAAATTTACCAGAACTTTAATCATAAAAGTTTCAAATCAGATATGCTGATAATTCAATTGCTCAAGTTGTCATCATTTTCGGATTTGAATGATTTATGAATGAGATAAGATAGTAATCACATCCTGCACTCGTTCATCTTCTTTATATAAGCCAGCTTTCTATCTCTGTGCGATGAGAGAAGAGCTTGAATTCAAAGCTCTTTCCAGATAACAAGGGTCAAGCTCCCAAACTAACACCTTTAAAATGCATCCTCACATGTTCTTGCTTCTACTGAGTTCTGGGGTGTCCAGTTACTTTCTCCCTCTGAAGGAAATGCCTCATCTGTTGAGCGGGACTAAATACTCGCTAATTGATGAAATGCTTTGTTTGCTTGAGGCTGAAAACGAGCCCATAAATGTAAATAATTTCCCCACTTCCCTCACACCAGATTTACTTTTTGGGATGATTTCCAATTTGTGACTAACAGATTTCTGTTATTTCCAGGAGGAGTTCTTCACACCACTTCTCATAAAGGTAAGAACCTGTTTTTTCCATTCTATTATTGTCAGTCAGAGTCTCCAAAGGGAACTTGGAGCACAGCAAGTCTGAGGACACTTAAAGCAAGCTGTAATTGCTGCAGATGTAAGTGGTGTCCCAAAACACTGATGCAATGTCATATTTTTAAAAGATTATGAGAACGTGGCTAGTAAACTTTCTAATTGCTACCAAAGATAATTACGCCCTACCTCAAATTTTATCAGTTCTTTTTAAAGTTTTTCCAGAGAAGCTTCTGTTGGTGATTGCAAAGTCTGGTCTTCAAATGACTGGCAATATAATGAAAATGGTTAAAGTAGCTCTCTCTAAGTGTCCTGCTTCCAAAGCAAAGACAAAATAAATCACTCTCTGACTTAGACGGAATTGAATCAAATTCCAAATGTGGTCACATCCACCACTGACAGAAACTGGACCCTTTTTATTTCAAAGTTTCCAGCTATAATAGTTATGAAAACTGTCCTTATAACACTTCTTAAAGGAAGGTATAAGAGGAAATCCTAAAAAGAATAAAAGAAGTTTAGATTTCCAGAGAAATGGCATATTCAATATGATTTATTAACAGTTCTTTTAAGAAAGAAAAGCTTTCTTGTTGCAAACTAGAACACTGTGTATTTTCCCTTCTTCTCCTAGAAACTAAGCTGTGCCCATAATAACACCGAAATATTTATTCGTGAACTAAAAAAGATTCCCACATGGATGTGCATGAGAAAAGTGGAGAAAGATATGCAAAGGCTAGAAAAAATCTGCTACATTTTGAAGGTAAGCTTCTACTATTTGTTTGATTTGAGTTTCAAGTATTTTCTTGTAATTATCCATTTATCCAGGGTTTTTAACACCAGGTGATTTACCACTCTCACTTTTTAGCAAAGAAATTATCACTCATTTTTAATTTTGAACCAGCTACAGCCCCAGGAAAGGATACCAAGCTTTCTCTCTCATGCGCAAATTCATTCTTATGGAGAACATATCAATATAGTTCAGTTAGACCTGCAGTAATGAAGATTATTTATTAGGTGCAATTAATAATGACCTGTACAGCTTGTCCTTCAGGAAGGACAAGGCAATTAATAGCAGAAAAGAGAGATCAGAAATACTACAGATAAAAGAATCTGTCTTTTGAATCCAAAAGAGAGAAAGACAGAGAAATCAAGGGGATAGAAAATAGGGTTTGCATGGACCAGTGGCTGAATTTCCAACAATAACTGTGTTTAGGTAATTCCCTGGAATAGAGAAGCAGGCTTTAGGAAGAAAACCAGATAAGCATCAATTTTCTATCTATTGCAGCTGCAGAATAAGCCATGTCTAAGTCTGTCATCCAGCCAACATGTGCTCCACACTGCTGCAGCTGGGATTGTGCTGGGACCCAGCCAGTGTCCCACATTCCCTCATGGTCCCCAGGATTTGGTATTGTGAGAGAAATGTTTTTGACCTTCCAGATTGGCAGATGACTCCTCTGCCCCTCAAAAAGAACACAGAAAAGTCTGCAGTATTGTGAAAGTCAAAGAGAAATATCTAATGACTAATGATTTCTAAGAACTGTGTGGAATGGTTTTGGGGGTGTGAAGGGCAGCATCCTGCTCCATCCCAGTGAGCTGAGACAGAATATGCAGCATCTGTAACTCATGCATCAGTACCTCCTTTTTACTCTTAGAAATCTTCATCCAACGACAAGAGATGCTTAGAGAAGGCAAAAACTAATTTCTCACAATTTAAAGAGAGTCTGCAAGAATTCCTGAGATGGGTCAATGCGAAGCTAGACTGCAACAGTGTCGGGAGAAGCGAGTCGGGTTTGTACCTGGATGGCAAATGCGGCTGTTGTGACCCCACTGAGACTCGGGCTAGGGAAGAATGGCCCAGGCAGTGAGGGGCTGGGTGGGAAGGGGAGGGGGAGATATGGATGTTACAAAGCAGAGTCTTTGCTAATTAATGCAAATATTCTGATGCTAATTAACATTAGTTTTTGCTGGCTAATGCAAGGAAGCAAATTAAAACTGTACGCAGCAATTAAAGCTTCATATAACAAGCATGGTCAAGTGTCATCATTTATTTTGTGCAGTTATCGAATGTGAAGCGTCTTATGTATAAGGATATATGCATGTGTACATATCCTTACACATAAGGAGTTTTATGGTATAAGGATATATGCATGTGTGGGGATTGCACAAAAGGAACAGAAAACCCAACACTGACCCACAGACCAGGAGATCCAGCACAGCCCCCAGGAGGGTGGAAGAGACCCAACACCCACCATTCCATGTGCTTTAACCCCCAGCACAAAATTCATGCTTTTAGTTTCCACTGCTTTATGATGAGCTTTAACATGAACCTGACTTAATAAATCTTCAGGCTCCATGTGCTGCCACTGCAGCTGCAGTGTCTTCTCCCAATGCACTGAACAGACTTTACTTTGAATTTTTCATGTTTTTTCACTATACAGCATTTATACAGGTTATGACTAGATCCAAACCGGTGCTGAATCTCATGCTTTAGGAAAGATGCAGAGCATAATACTCCCTGTACAAGACATCACATAGCTCTGTGTAAATCAGTACAAACTGGATGCCAGATGCTGTTTTTCTGCTATATATCTGTATTACTGAAAAAGTCTTAGAGAAAAAAGTCTTAGAGAATTAAATGAGAAGAAGTTTTTAAAAATGCAGACTATCACAAGGTTAGCCAGTTCTGGTCACGGCAATACCAGTACTCTTAGTCTGCAATAACAACACCAAGATAACAAATAGAAAAGGTAATGGATGATGGGTCTCCCAAGGTGATGCTGATGCCTGTTCCTATGTGATTCACAGGCACCACAGATTTCAAGGGTTTTGTCCTCACACTTAGAAAAGGTGGGGGAACCCAGACTTCTCTGAGTACAGACAGAACTACAATTTGTCATAAAATTGAGCCAAAAGACAATTGGCTTGTATAATAACAAATCTAGCTGACATCAGTTAAAAGTCCATAGTTCTTCTAAGCCCAGAAAAAAGGCTGGGCCCAAATTTGAAACTATTGTGATAAAACATAAAGGAGTCATCAGTTGATTTTCTAACTCTATGTATTTGCTAGATGAATCTTACCTTGGTGCTTAGACCGTTGCTACTGCTGAACATGCTTCACCACTCCCACTCACAGCCTATCTAAGGTTGGTGAGTTTTGGACAAGGATTGGTGTTGAAGTCACTAAAAACCATGGAAGTTCCTTGTTATGACAGTATGATTTATCACACATGTAAACTTTGTAATTCATACAGACACACAAGCCAGAAGGTTTGCACCATCTCCCATCATGTCCAGATCACTAACCAGTATCCCATCTAGACTGGAACATCAGAACTAATTTTTGCAGCTGACAAAATAGTGGCAAGAGGAAGAAAGAGACACAGCATTTATAAGGCATGTGGAGAAAAATATCTGTCCTATTGTCATGCTTCAGTCCCAACACAGGGAGTTTTCTATCATGCTCAGCAGGCCCTGAACCATCAGGCATCTCCAGGTTAAAACCGCAGTGGTGATGGGGTGGTACAGGTCTTGCTGTAGCTCCCTGCATCTTTTTGCATCCTAGGCATGATAAGCACTTTGGAAACCCCCACATCACAGAGAACCTTGAAAACAGAAACAAAATGATAAATTGGGAAAGCTCAAAGCCTATGAAAACATCTGAGATCTCAACATCATCTGAATTGCAGCAGAACTCTGTAGGACCATATTCACATGGCCAGGTGAAGGATGAGTTTCTGTGGTTGTGTGTGAAAAGATGGGACCTACACAAAGAAACCTGCTGTCCTGAAATTCTTCACAGCACACACAGTAAATGCAACCAGCTCCTGGCCTTCCACTCAGAGCAGATGCTGAGTAATACATTAATTTGTTCACATATTCAGCCCCACCTCAACTGTCAGAGGACTTTGAAAAATACTGGAAGATACCCAGTTTAAAAGTGGTTTGTTTTAAGCCTAGTGTGTTTCTTTCTCAAAGTCACTGTTTAATATTATGTATCTGTGATCTCACCTTTGCCCAGGGGTTTTCCTTGAGGGCATGCAGCTCCCTCCCCTGCCCAACCATTTCAAAGCACGACTCAGTTTAAAAAACCGAAAGAAACTGAAGAGCACTTAGTTTAGTTCCATGAATCCTAGAGATGACCAAAGTGCTCCTGTCCAACCCTACGAGAAAGAACAGATCAGCCCACAATATTTTCTGGAGCTGGCCTTGTTCAAACACACCCTAAGGGTTTCACAAACCCCCACAGAATAAGAGATATTACACCAGTCAGTGTTTGAACTGGGATGGTAAACAGGAGAGTCGCATTATCATCAGAAAGATATTTATTCTGCAGGAGTCCATGATTTTAAGGAGTTCTTGTCAGACAACGTCTTTTTATTACCGCCTGTGGTCAGGTTGGCTGAGATTCAGTTGGGTTTTCCTGCTGAGCACCCACCTGCTCCAGCAGCATCTCCAAGGTTTAACCTTAATGTAATTCAGTTTAACTTTTAGAATTCCGAGCGTGACATTTGGGCTTAGTATTCCACTGACTTGATCAGAAAGTCCTATAGCACCCCCAGCATGACTCATATCTGTTTTTTTAAGTTCATAAAGAGGTGGGAAAAAAACCCCAACCACCTACTCACACTCTTACTATACCCACTCTTAAATTAAGGTCACTCCCCCCATATAGATGTTTATTTTTCCATACATCTACTTGCAGCCCTCACATCAAGGAAATGCAGAAAAGGAAACCAGTTTAGAATTAAATTTTGACCTTTCCAATTGGGTAGGCAGCAGCAGCATTTTCCTCACCAGCTTTATGAATGCATTTATTTAGCATGTTCCCTGCACACATATGTTGCCCTCTCACATAAAGTCCTCAAGATCAAAGCCATGCTCAGTTACTGCTCATGTTTTATGAGATGACACAACCAAGCAAAACTGATAAACAAGCATAAAAAATTATATGCCAGCACCCTGGTGTTTTTTCAGGTATCAGAGTATGTATAATGATAAAACAACCAAAGCTGGGCAAAGCTTTTAAAAATACTCTGATGAAGCCTATACTTAAAGCCAATGCTTCTATAGAAAAAAGAAGACACAATTTAGGATGATTCCTGATATCATCCATCAATATGAAGTTATGAGAAAAGGCTCACACAAGTTTAACCCACAGGATTCGACCCAAAGGAAACATGGGCAAATAACTTCAGCGCGTAAATTCTTCCCATGGCTTTATCAGAATGGGAAAATAAACGAGGCACTGAGGCTACAGTACCTGTTTACCATAGCTGAAATATTTGAAACTCTTTTTTTTGTGTCTTAAGATGCAAAGAGCTGTTAGCCACATCCTTGAGTCATAAATGCTGTGAGTGGACAAAGAATATATTCTTATTAAAAGAAACCATAACCTTCAATAACAATAATAGAACGACAGAATGGAAAATATTTTTAAAAACGCATATTAAAAAAAAAGTCAGTGGAAGAAATAGCAAGTATTAAACAATTCGTTTGAGCTAACCGCACATCAGCAATCCATAGACTATAAGTCTGGTTATCACTGACAGTAACCTTACGTAAAAGGTATAAAATAATTCATTTCCCAAAGATGTAAGACTTACAGAAACCCCATCCAATTCTGGTCAGAAACAATCCTGAACCAACCCTAATTCTCTAGATACAATTTGTTTGAATTTTGAATCTTCATCCAGACTTTGAAGCTTTTCAAGTGCAATGCTCTAAATATTCTCAAAGGCAATAGAAAAAAAGAAATCTGTATCTAATATTCTTGGCAGCAGCACAATCTGTGTTCTAATAAGTTCCGTAAGTACTGGGATCACGTGTTTTATTTGTTATATTTGTTATATTAACAAAACATATTTTATCTGTGATAGACTTCACATGCAAGGGCTTTTAATTTTTATTACTTGTGATTAAATGTTTCTTCTCTGTCCTCTCAACAGGGTCTCAACTTTGGGTGCAGGACAGAACTCCGTAGGGACCTGAGTGCACTTTTAACCACCTACAATGAACAAACAACAGAAAGAATGGGAAAGCCCCATCCCTGCCTCCCTCTGCTAAATGTAACAGCATCATCCCTATTCTCTCTCCTGACTTGAGCAATCATGCTTGCAGATAAGCAGGAGGCACATCCCATCCACCTCCCTACTGAGTCAGCATGGATCCACCCTACATGAATCCAGACACATTATCCTTGAAAAGTCACAGTTCCCCCTGAACCTGCTGGCAAATTCAAACGTATCACAATAATGGTTGCTCTTCCTGAACTTAAATGTTACCCTCAAAAAATTGCATATTTCAAATAAATTGTGCAAAAAATACAACAGCTAGAGCCAGAGGTACACAGTGGTTTTCTCATGGCCAGAAGGCTACTGGATGTATCTGGTAATTTCCAAAGTACAACATGGGAATAAGCTTACCTTATTGCTTCTTTTTTCTTGCCAAGGTGCTATACAGAACAGTCACTGGTGATCACTGACAGCCTGTAATGGAAGAGGTTTAAAATGTATTTTAGCTTTAGAAAAGTTATAAAGGAAGATAGAAAATAAAACAGAACGAGATGTGATAGACCGAGACCTCCCTCCCTGAGATGGAGGGGTGAGATAAGGCTGTGGTTGATGTGGTGGGAGCTGAACACAGGCAGTGGTCATCGCTGCACCCACTTCCTGCCCCATCCAGAATTCATTCCCCAAAAGCACATAAAGTGAAATTAAAATGAGCTTACTTCAGTTTTTGACATAAATGGAGTGCTGCTGAAAGGATAACCCTGGATGAGGGACTCCGCATCCCAGGCATGGTTCTTGCCTCCCCAAACCACACAGCTGAGAGCAGGGAATCTCACTGCAGTGTCCACCTTGTTCCCATCCTCTGCCAGGCTGTGAATGCACAGCAGGCTCAGGCCCATAGTGTCAGGTCTGGTTTGCAGACTAGCAATCCAGTAGAAAATATAACATGATTTCCAGGAGCTCAAAGGAGCTTCTCATTCTGTGATCTCACTAGGATTCAAATCAATCACATCCTTTTTCCAGTTGTTACTCACCGAGCCTCTCAATTCTAGAGAACACATCCCTACCCAGCAGCTCCTCTGCCACTGTGCCTTTCCAGTTAAGTGAAAAGGCATTAAAACGCAATACTGAGCACTAACCAGTAGCCCCAGAGCCAACATTATTTATTTGCAAGGCAGTTTAAGCTTTGGTTGATCAATTTAACAATGCCCATAGCAGGTAGTTACACACCCGGAAGTGATGGTCAGGTGGAAAGCTTTGCCCATGACTGACACTTGCAGAAGCTGCACAGCTGCTCTCCCTTAAAACACCACCACTATCAGGCCCAGCTTTAACAAGCATCAAGGCTTGTTCCCAGCAGTTTGTACAGGTGCTGTTTCATACCTGGTGCAGAACTCTGTTGTGCTAACAAAACATTAGCTCTCGATAGTAAAATTCCATTTTAATTTCCACCCCATTTTAATGAATTATTAGTTCCAGATTTTATGTGTAAACCCTGGCCTGGCTTAGAAACAGAGCTGCTAGCCTGCAGCAAACAGCAGGACTAGGAAAGGACAGGACTAACCTCTTGAAGAAGAGCAGAGGTTCTTCTGTCAGCCCTGCGGAAAGCTCCTTCACCATCCGCTGTCCCTTTGCACCACACCACTCTGCCTCTGAATTATTTACTTTTGTCAGAAGGGTTAAAAATTGTTTTGTCGGTAACAAGCCAAGCCAACCACAGGGTTCACATGGCAGGTGAGCAGTGCTCTCAAACAAGTTAGACTCCTTAGGCTCCACTCTGCCTTCCTTTGATGAGCTGAACACAGGTCCCAGGTGCATTTCCGCTGCAAGGTGCCTCAAATCCCATGCACACCCTCTTCAGCTCAGGGAAACCCCACTGTGAGCTATAACAGCTGCTGGAGGTGTAAAATATCCTGTATTTACTTCAGGTAACATACCAAGGTAACAAGGTCACTTATTTCTCCTACCCCTCTCCAAAGGATATTTCATCAACTTACTGTGTAGACTGAGTACAACTATTTGATACTTTGGCTTGTTCTGTGGAAAATAACTTTTTTCAGTTTTGGAATCCACAACAATCACTTCGTCCTTTCACCCAGCCGTGGCTCGGGGCCACCATGACAAGCTGGCCGCTGCTCCCACTGCCAGCACCGCACAGGCTCTTCGAAGGCACTTAAGGGATGAGTGCCACTCACAAGTGAGAATTCAGCATTTTATTAACAAGGAGTTTGTTTTAATAACACTTGGCATATTTTAAATTGTTTTTTGGTTTCCTGGTTTTTCAGTTTTGTGGGGTTTTTTTAAACAAAAATGCTTTTAATAAAGGAAAGTTGGTTTCTAGGAAACAATTCAGTCCTGGAGTGGCCAAGCAGTTGGACTAGATGATTGCTGCAGGTCCCTTCCAGCTGAATGATTCCAATAATATCTTCCTCCCAAGCTCCAAATGCTCCTTCTCACACTATCCTGGTTGCTCTGGCCAGCAGCTGGCCCAGCTGGACAGGATCAGCTTCCCAGTTCCCCGCACAGCTCTCGAGCCATGCTTGCAGCTACGTGGCAGCCTGAGCACGAGCTGGTGGCACATACAGAGGACAAGCAGGGGACACCTCAAGGGTGGCTTCAGAGCCAGCCATGGTCAAGCCTGGGCAACGGGAACTGTTTGACACAGCTGTCTTTGAAGAATTTCCCAAATTATTATTTCCCATAGGATTAAACCCAAATTGCAAACTCATTGTGACTTAACAAACAGAATTTAGATGGGTCAAGTGTCCAGCTAACAGGGGCTGTTATTAAAAGCTTAGGAAGTTTTTCTGATAACACAAGCGTGGCTGGGTAAATCCTTTCTTTGAGAAAGGGATTTCTTGGCCATCTCTGAGGTCTAGGACACATAAGGGATTTAACCTGACAAATATTTAGAAAAGAAGTAGAATTAGCACAGTGCTGCTGGGGCAGCTCTGGGGGCAGTCACAGGACAGAGGCCCTCCTGAACCATGAGGTGCAGGTGCTTAGCCCTGCCGGGCTTGGTGGGCGTTATCCACCCCCCAATCACCTCGGATGCACAACTGGCTCCACACACCCAGGTCTTGACACTGAGAAGTGATGAGCTGTGCCACCTGTAACTGATGGGGTGGAAGATGCAGTTGCCTTTACCTGTATATCGAGCCCCAGAGCTGTGCTGGGGCATTTCTTAGAGAACATTTAGTGCCTGATGGTGGTTTCTTCATGCAGCAACATCCCATGTTCCAGTGCCTTTAGGCAAGAATTCTTGGAGACAAAAATCTTCCTGGCCTGTTTTATCGGCTGTCAGCTCTTGCAGTAACTTTTATGCTGGTTCAGTAAAAACCAGATAGCTGCCACAGAACAGCCATGAAAAGTGAGGAAGGGGTTTGTTCACAGTTAAGCGGACCACTGTGCACTTGTTTACCCCAGCCTGATTCTGCCTTTTCTGATCTAATGGAGGGAGGGGTATTTTCCAAGCTATTTGCCGTTCCATCAGTGTCTGCATCCTTCCTCCTCCCTAAGGAGGCACCTGGCACTGGGTGAGACAAATCCCATCTGGCAGCATCCCACCAGGATGGCAGGAGCAGGGCAGTGCTGGAAGACGAAGTCAAATCTTGGACTAAAATACCCAGGAGAGATGAGGGAGAGGAGCACTCCTGGGAACACCCCGTCCTGCTCCATTCTTGGGTTTGTAAAATCCAACTTCCCGCTGGGTACAAGACACACTTCAGACTTCCTGAACTCAGAACTGCTATTTCTGAAAGACATGAAGGTGCAACCAGCCAGAGCAGCACCTTGGCAGAACCGAATGCCAAGTGTCAAAAAGAGGCACTGCTTGCACGAGGGTTAGTAAGAAGCTTCTGATCTGTCTGGAGCTTCAAATTTGTGGCTTCCCAGATATAACTTAAAAATGGCATTTCATCATTAAATCGTTTGCAGAAACAAAGGTCTGGTACTCACAGGGGTGATTCTCCTTGGCACCTTTGCTTGCTTTGCCTGCCTGGGGCCACTGGGGACAAATCACAACTACGAAGGATGGGAATATTACTTTGAACTCATGCAGAATCTTCCATTAGCTCTGACTCCATTCCTGGGAGTGCTGCTGTGGGGTTCTGGTTAGTCCACAGCAGCTTAAGGACCTTGGACACATTACACACTGCTGTAATGTCACTTGGTGCTACAAGATGTGGTTCTGCTCACCGAGGATGCAGTCCAGGGCCGCTCCCCTCCACCTTTAAATGCACCCAAAGTTGTACAAATGTTTCCTCTGTACTGCTTCAAAACCAACTCCAGCTTGTCATTTCCTGTGAGTAAACCCAGGCTAATTTTCTTGAAAACCCAAGCTATCATTTACTCAGAGCAAAACACAGAGATGAAAACCACAGCAATGCAGCCTGTGCAAACCTTCTGACTCAAAGGGCTTTTTTGTCAGCATTCTTCTGTCCTGGGCAGTGCAGTCACAGCAAAGCTCTTGTGACAAGGACTATTCAAAGCTGGGAGTGTGTAACAATTCAGATGCTCATCTTACTCAGGTACAAACCTGAGTCATTAAGCAGTCTGAATTTCTAGGCAACATGTCAATGCAGAAATAGTTTCTTTTAAATGAATTATGTGATGTACAAACACTTTCTTGCTTGAATGTGACATAGTAGGATATTTCCACACAGTAACAGTACCCAAAGATGTGTCAGACCAGGCTGCTGTACCCAGCTGGTTCTTCTCTGCATATGGAGCATCTGGGGGGATGGGGGGGGNCAGTAGGCCAACGGGCTTGCTAAGAGGTTTCCATCATTTATTTTGGCAGGGGTAAAACTACATGAATAAGAGCTCAATTACCTCAGACTCTTTGCTAATTTGAAACAGCTCCCTCCTTCTAAGCTGCGCTGGAGCAACCCCTGAGAGGCTGAGCTGCAGAGAAGGTGGGATCCAACTGTAACCAACACGTCCAGAATAAAAGCATGTATTCCCAGCTGCTACAGGAGCTGGAGAAAGCCATGCTAGAAACACACTAAGCCCTTGCATGGTAAAGAAGGACACCCGTGTTAGAAATAAACTAACTTTTAGATACAATTCAAATGGAGACAAAGTCGAAAAGCAAAAGAAAACTGTTTATTTGTAACGATTCAGCTGAGACAGGTGCGTACCCCTGTCCGCCGAGCGCCAAACACACACCCGCCTCCAACAAAATGGCAACCTTTTATACCCTTTCACGGCCGGGGGCGATCCCTGTCCCCTTTCCCATTGGATGGGTACTCGGGAACTTATATTCTCTCCCGACCACCTGCTTTTCTGTCCCCTCCCCTCTCATCCGCCTTCCTTTTTTGGTCCTGTTTTCAGCCCAGCCCCTCTCCCAGCTCACAGCAACACCCAGCAAATTAACTACAACAAATCCAAACCATAAAAAACAGCACATAGAACCAACAACTTTCATTCTTTTACCTAATAAGCTTTTGGCTGCAGCAAAATATTACCTCATCTCTCACACCTGCAAGAGCCAGACTTGACTCCACATTAGCAGGGTGATATCCTGCAGGCTGGGGACAGCACAGCCAGCAACTGCTTCTATCCTGCAGTTACGGGTGAGTGACACATGTTTCTCCCACCAAAATACTTATGTGGGGGCAAAGTGAGAGTTGAGAACATGAATAAATTAACACTTGTTAGGAAGTGACAGCCTAAGGCCACAGATGGTATTAAGGCTCACAGATTCCCATACCTCATTGAGTCAGAAACATTTCACTTGTCTGTGCCCACTCAAAATTACAGTGGAGGAAATCAGTGCAGAAACAAGCAAAACCATACTGTAGCAGGAGGAGGTGAGCTCTCACTGCCAGCCTACCCGTGGTGCAGCAGCAGTGGCTGCACCCTTCACAGAGGGCTCAGTGATGCCACTGGGGCTGGTGCACACCTGGAGTGCAGGTGGGTAATGCTCACAGCTGACTGCAGCTGCCACTCTCAAACCAAATCACACACAGCTGCTCCAGGGCCAGAAGAACAAGCCCCATGGACCCAACTCATCTTCTGCAGAAGGTGGGATAAGTGCCAGCATCAGCCAGCTCTTCTTCCAGGCGATGAATCACTTGGAGACTTTGTCCAGGTCCACAAATGGATGTGGTCACAGGATTGCTGAACCTCAGTGGGTGAGTCACTCCACCCCAGCCCAGACAAGCAGAGAAAATTCAGAAAGTTCATCAGGTCTCATCACGTCTAAATGTGCAATGTGATACATCAATCTTCCATCATTTTTGCAGACATGGATACTGACAGCAATCTCCTCTGCAGCTATAAGGAATGATGAAGTGCCCAACGCCCTAAACAATCAGCAACCACACCAGGGGATGCTGGTGCTCACCCAACTCACTCCTGTATAATTTTACATCATCCTCAAGTTCCAGAAGTTGCAGGGGTCCCACCTCCACACTGAAGCATGAGGCAAAAAAGGCATCCTTGAGTCCAGTCTCTGCTTTGCAGGTGAGGGCCTGAAGCAGAGAATATTGAGGAGAAACCCCATTCAAGCCTGTGGTCAGAAATGACCCTGCCTAGACTGAGATATTCTGTTTTTCAACAAAAGTGCACCAATAGGCCAGTGCAGTGAAACTCGCCTTCTCCTCTTCATCATCTGAGAGCTGAAACACCAGGAAGCAGAAGTACAAGGATGTTCCAAGAGTAAGCTACGCAAAGCCAGAGGCACTGCTGCCCCCAAAGCCTATCCCTTATCACAGCATGAGGAAAGGGGCAGAACCCTGCCCTTTTCAGGGAAAAAAAAAAAAAAGGATAATTTCATAAATACTTCTCAAGCTTCTCATGAAACAAGAAGTCAGGGAATTTTGTCCCATTTGTTGCCTAAGAGATGATAACAGCCAGTTAAGAGAACGAAAGATGTGGCTGGGAGGAGGAGGAGGGGGAAGGTANAAAAAAAAAGGATAATTTCATAAATACTTCTCAAGCTTCTCATGAAACAAGAAGTCAGGGAATTTTGTCCCATTTGT
>VZTI01000418.1:0-57125 GCA_013397865.1 Struthidea cinerea
GGGCCCCGGGCCTGCAGCTGCGCCAGGCGGTACCCGGCCAGCATCTCCTCCAGCAGGTGGCGGTAGTTCCCCCTATGATTAATCCGCATCTGCCTCAGCGCCTCCACCAACCTCCCCTGCGTTCCGCCTTCCTCGGCCGCGCCAGGCTCCTTCGGTTGAGATTCAACACCCCAAAAAAATCAGTAGTTAAACCAAAACATTTTCTAACCACATTAAAAAAAAAAAAAAAAAAAAAAAAAAAAAAAANAAGAAAAAAAAAAGGCAACCGAAAAAACAATTTTTTTCAAACTGAGAAAACATCAGCTTTGCTCTATTTGAATGTAAAACACCTTATTAGCAACATACAATTTGGAACAATATATTTCATGTTCATCCTTTTAAACAACATAGTTTAAGAAATGATAATTATTAAACCAGCATTTTTAATAATTTCAATTCATTTTGAGCAAATCAAAGTACCTCCTCCCCATTAACTCCACCTTTATTTCAAATACCTTTGATAAATACAGATGATACCCCCGACAACTTTGATTATTTGTCAGTGGAAAATTTTGAAAATTTAAGCTTCTTTAACCACCAGGTCAATATATTTAATTGTGAATTTCTGCACAGTCAGTAGCAGCACAGTTCTGTGAAAAACTCAGAGAACAGATAACTCTACTGATAGCAGTTTAGTTGAAGCATCACATCAGAATAAACGCTCAGTGTTTCAGTAAATACTCTTGATTTTTGCATGCATGATGCTGCCAGAAAAGAAGCAAGCAGCTACCCATGAGCATGAGGAATGCTGGTATTTGAAGGACCTAAGACACACCTTCGGACAGTCTATGTACTGACTAGAAAAATTAGCAGGTAGAACAGTTATTTTATGTCAAACCTAAGGACCTACAGCACAAAATCTGAGTATCAAGTGCTGGTTAAGGAATGAAAGTCTCCTCAGCAAATGAACTGCTTGGTTACAAGCCTTCAGTTGAAAACAATGTGCTTTTTGGTGACAGACACGCACATCTGCTACAGTGCTTTAACACTGATACTAGGTATTTTCACTTCCAAGTGCTAAAGCAGTACTGCTGCTTTAAGGGAACAGTACATTTTAAATTATTAATATCTAGCAACTTATCAATCTAGACAAATGAAACTGTACCTCTGGAAGCTAGCAGATTTTGCAAGACATTAGAGGCACAATCCAGACTGCCTTGTTTTCATGGTGACCTCATTTTATTGTCATGTAGTCCAAAAGCTTCCTAACTACAAGTACTGCCGCCACTCATTTACAAGCTTAACAGCAGTATCGAGAAAATATCTTGGGATCAGTAAGATTTTGCATGCTCTATGTAATGTTGCTGGAATAAAAGCCCCAAGACTGATTAGCACAGTCCAAGTTAAAACAGGGGACAATTTTACTACAAAAATTAGTATTACTGCAGATAATGGCATCCCTCTAAGTTTAATTTGTTCAGGAAGTAAGAGACATTTTCACAGTGGTTTGCTGGTCTTAGTTTGAGATGTTTTGACTCGCATGTAACAGCATTTTCATATTAAAATATGAAAATATTCCAAGAGAATATTCAAGGATTCAATACTCTCTTCTCTTCAAGAGCCCAGTGAGAAAAAGCAAGATAAAGGAAGTAGTTTTAATGCATGAAATGGAACTGGTTTAATGCCTTATAAGCACAATGTCAATGAAAACTGAAGGCATCAAGAAGAGGCTACAGATGCATCCTGTTTCTTGGTTTGACGAAGAAAAAAAACTGAGTTATGTATATACCTAGCTAATATTAAACATGGCAGCATAGCTGGAGACTTCCAGTTTTTTAAAATTCAGAGAACATTTAAATTCCATATTTTGTCTACTCCATCACTTTTGCTTTGAGGTTGACATTAGCACACATACACCCTGAAGTTTCCACATTTCACAATTCCAAGATCTTAAAAAATTCCTTTGGCAGACTGAAGTGAATAATTTTGCTCCATGCAACACTGAAGAGTAAAAGCAATAAGCAATATAATAGCAGCCCTGAGACTCCTAAGCAATTCAAATGCTGGTAGGAGTTGAATTAGCAGTGCTGTTAGCATTTGATATTCAAGCTCAAATCCTGCTTTGCGCTGCACCCTGTTTTACAGCAGGCTATTTTGTGCTTCCCTTGTGTCCCTCAGTGCTACCAGACAAGAAACCCCACAGACAGTAGGACCAAAACTGCCTCTTTTATATATTATACACTATATAGACAGAGATTTCTCTCTAATGATGTGTGGTTAGAACAGCTCCCTGAAAACTATGGTTATTGTGCATGGTAGCATTTGTCTTCCCTCACATTTCAATTCAACTTAAGTGCTACCGACCATAAAAACAAGAATAAATTTGTGCTAGCTATATTCAACAGGAGTATTCACAGTTTTTACGTAAGTTTTGTGCTATTAAATTATGTGTATGAAAAGGGTTGCTATGTTTTAAAGGCTGGGTTTAGGATATTTTGAGAATGGTGTAAAGAGTTGTGTCCATTTACATTTTTTAAAGTATGTGTAGCAGCCCTTAATGGCATATGATTTGGTTCAGCCAACTGCCAGAGTGTATTATTAGTAAAAACAAAAGAGAAACATGATTGCTTTCAAATAAGATGCTCAATGCCAGTTTTAAGCAAACGCCACTGGAACTATTAACACAGCCACTGTAATTTTAACATTGTTCCTTGTGTTTAGGGATATATACATACAGCGAAATAGTCTAATTGGGTAGTAGTCTGCTACTCTTAGGAACACATAAAAAAATTTAAATGGTCAGAGAAGTAGAGTGACAGAAAAAGAGTAGTACTTCAACATAGTAAGTAGAACAACTCTTCAGTGGTATTGTAACATCACAGTGCTAACAATTATTTAGCTATGGATACATTCTTTTAAATTCCTTTTAAAGATCTGAAAACATCAGGCCCCAATATATAACAGATTCCTGTGTTCTCACTCGTATTTGTAAAGGCACAAGCCACCACATTTATAGCAGAAGTCTCTGCTCAAACACTGGTAAAGTTGTTCGTTGCGACCCCAGTGCAGGGCTCTCTTCAGCCCTGGATTTATAAAATACTTGTAAATTTGCTGAGATTCCTAGCAGAAAAAACTTAGGACTGCTACACTCTCAAGCCAGACTAGTGATCTCTGAATACTGCTGTAGTAAGGATCCTTTCATTTCTCAGACTCTTGCTCTGGATGACATCTCATATTTAGGCTCTGAGTTAACGTTTCTCAGAAGATGCACATATGAAGAATAAAAATCTACTATCACTAGTTTGGACAACAACAACAACAAAAAAATCTAAGTGCAACACTACCTGAAATGTTTACAGTGATGAGTAAAACAAAGCCAGCCTAGAAAGAGATACAACTAAGTTTTTAATTTATACACTTTCTAAGAACTAAGTTGCAAACCTATTATGATCCAGTTCACAGGAACTCAGGGTAACTATTTTTAAATTGTCAGATGTTAAAAAAGTATTGTCTTTAGAAGGAAGTCATATTCTCAATTGCAAAAGTTGATCTGATTGTTTGGGTTGTTTTTGTGGTTTAGAGTTGTTTTTTTTTTTTTTTCATTTGTATTAATATTTTAGCTATTAATTATGTTATTATTTTGCCAAGATAAAAATTGCTCTAGCCTTATATACAACCATAAGATGGAAGATGACTGCCACAGGCAGATTTCCAGTCAGTAATGGAAATATTCTGTACAACACCCACTCTCAGCAGACACGTGTGCACTGTTAATTGCACACAGGGAAGGATGCTCAGGTGCAAGTCAAGTGCACCTTTGTGCTCTGCAGACTCAGCATCCATGTGTCTAGCTCAATTTTTCATATGAACATCTGCTTTTGCCTCATACTAGTTTAAACAGGGGCATCATTAGCTAGATTTCAATCTCACTTGGCAATGGCATCATTGGGATATACTGTATGTTTCTTTCCTACCTTTGCTTCCTGTTTAAATGTGAGATGTGTAGCAATATTATCACTGTGTGTAGACATTCTGAAGAGTCTGATGTTGAGTAACTGAACAGCTTCCTTCCCTTTTAACCTCTCTGGACACTTCAGTATCCAGTTCAGAAGGCTACAAGATCACCACATACACACCTGAAACTGAGTAAGACCAGCAAGGAAGTAATGTTTTCATCACCTCAGAGATGAGGCCCACTAGATTCATCCACTTCAAGGACAGTAAGATAACTTTCAGGGAAAATGCAAACAGGAATTGTATCCTTCACCAAGGGCGAGCTCATCTTCTCAAACTACTCTGGGCCAGTATCACTTAGGGTGTAAAGAATAAAGGTGCTGGCTGGCAAATGACATTCTGTCACAACATCAAACTAGAACTTAATCCACTCTATTTAAAACACATAATTTTTGAGATTTGCACTTCTATATCAACATAAGAAAAATTCAGGAAGCAGACTGCAGTCTACTGTTCACATCTCTTTTTAAAGAAACCAAATTAAAAGCCAAACGAACTACTCACTGATTTTAACAGCAAGAAAGGTCAAAGCTGTTAATGGTATATTATTTTACGAACAAAATGCACATTTAGGTTAGCTACCTCATTTTATTAAATTTAAATGGATGATGCATTAAACATTTCCTGAAAGAAGCCAATAGACAAAAGGATGCTGTACTGCATATTAGGACTTTCAGCAAACTCACAGGGCTATTGAGAAGTAAATCTAGACTTAGAACAGGTGCATCATAAATGCAACTATGGCATATAACATTTCTAAAAAGTAGCCATTAGACAAACTTCTAGGTTTTTTTCTTAAAATACCAATTAATTTGTAAAACCTATGCTGTTTTATATATACCAGTAACTTTTCCCCAAAAAGCAGGGAAAGTTCTGGCTAAGTACAAAAAGTAGTAGCAGGCTGATAGAGGTGCAGATTTTCCTGAAGGACTAAAGAAGCTGGAAAGAGGAAAAATTTGTGTATCTTGGTTTGGGGTACTGTTGCACAATTTCTTTAAAGTTAAATGAAAAAAGCATATCCTATCACTTTCATCTAGAAAAAGGAACAAATCCTAAAAAATTAAGAAGTTAGAGATTTTTTCCCTATTTGTACTCTTAACAGAATAGTGGCCCCTTCCACCCAGACAAGCTTTCCAACTGAAGATAATACATCAAATATAGGCAGTTAAGAGAAGAGGACAATGGGAAAGACACAGTAATAATTGTAGTAAGACTGTGTATTTCCTATCTCAAGGTGTACAGTTGATACTTTCAAGGTATTTCAAGTGCAACACCATTCACTGTAATAACTACCTGACTGAGGGCCTTGTAGCATCTCAGAAGAAAAAAATATTACAAAGGATTTACTAGAATAAGAATGGTACTTCCACAAAACAGTTCACATAAACTGTACGGGAAATGACAACGTGTACAAACACTGATTTTTTTATGAGTTCTTCAGTTTTTCACAGTTTTTAAACAAATTTAACCCCAATTGTTAGAAGCACCAGTTATTAGTTACACTAATATTAAGAGCCACCTAATAATCAGGCTTAGAGGTACAATAAACCATATTTCAAAGTACTATTTAAAATTCAACTTCATAGGAAAAGGGAAGAAGAATGTAAGCTATTTTAGAAATCATAACTGAAGTAATCTAAAATCACTTTACACTTTTCCTTAGACCAGTAGAGATGGGATATGAAAAAACAGTGCAAATGCTATGAAAATAGTCAGTATTAGTCTTGTTATCTTTAATATTCAGTGTACAAAGGCCTCCTTAAAGAAGACAACAGGAAGTGTGTTTGCCCCCTCTTGTACTACACTTCTGGACAGTAGAATAACAGCTAGTTAAGTAACAAATTTGCTGACTAATGATTTTTTACAATAATAAACTGTAATTTCGAAAAACCCTGCACTGTTGCCTCACAGGTTTGACTGAGGAAGTTGTAGTCATTTAGATGTTTAAAAAGTCTTTCAGAATTGTGTGCCAGTTTTGCGTCTCTTTGAGGATGAACTTCTCTATCAAACCCATCCAAAGCAAGGTAAAAATTAGCAGTATGTTACAATACATACAACGTATTTCTAACACTTTATTCCTAGTGATGAACACTTTTGCTTAATGTGTGGCACAATGCTGATATTCACATTAACAAAGAGGTGGAGCAATCAAAATGGGAACTTACCCCCTCATTGTCTCTGTGTGGATTCAGCCTAGTATACACAGCTTCAATAATATTACGCCTAAAAAGAGAAGTTTAAACAAAAATTAAGCACAACAAAGGATTTCAAAACATTGAGAAAAGTGTGATCAGAGTAGGCATTTTAAAGTGTTTAAGGTATTTTTCTTTTAATCTGCCTTTTAAAAAGATGAAACCCACCCTGTCTTTAGTCACTTTCAGTAAGATACTTGGGCATCTAGCAATCTGGTCAGGATTTGTAAAGACTGAGCAAAGTAAAGCAATTTTCTTACCTTACTCTCTCCATGGTCCACCTCTTTTTAGAGCTGCATAGTCAGATTTTGTCAAGAGTAACATTTAAATCTATATTTTGCTTGTTATAAAGAATTCTTCAAGTTTGCTGGTTTTCTTGCCTTATTTCTAGACGTGGAACTTGAAGACAGTTCCGTTTTTCCCTATTTTTATTACATATACACAGGTTACAACTTGCCTACAAGTGTGGTGCGCAGAGTATACAACCCCTGAGATGTGTTTTCTATTGTCTATTCACACTGTAGAAATTAAAACTCAAAAGCCACTAGCCAGAATTTTTTTGTGGCAGTGCCATTTAAGGCCACACTTTCACAGGCAGGCAAAATAAGCACAAAGAACTTCACAAAAAATAAAACCCATCATATAAACAGACTTCTGATGCAAAAAAGGTTATGTACTCACATCTTCAAATCAAAGTTAAAACTGGGAAACATTCAGACAGCTATAATAAATATGATCAAAGTTACTGACAGCTTCAACAAAAAAGAACTCCTACATGGACTAAGACGCTTAAGTCTGAAAGTGACCAAGATCTCTAAAAATTATGTCAGAATGAGGGACACCAACTGCTGAGTCTTCCAAAGAGCACCAAGGCATCAGACGAAGACAGCTGCAAATGTCTCACGTACAGAGTCATGGCTCTCGATGCAACAGAACTTTGTGCCCCAGAATACTGAGGATGCTACAAGTTTGATGAGGCTCCTTCTGATCATATTTAAGAAATCTGGAAAGGTTGCATATCTGAAGTAGTATAGTATCCATTGGCATTGATGGAGGATCTTCCTAGAGAAAAGAAACTAAATCTTTTTGCAGATGATACAGGAAAGGGTTGTCTCCATTTAGTTCTACTCTTAATGACAGACAAATGGCACAATTCTGACTAAATGTCTGTACTACATAAAGCAAAGGTACCTCCAATGTAACAGAAAACACCTGGACAGCCAAGCAAGACTGCCACAGAAGCAAGAGGTAGCCACTGCAGTGGGTTTAAATAGACATGAAAGTCAGGTCCTTAGGAATTATCCAGTCTTCTTATTTCACTTTTCTTTCTTTCAACAGTGTATTTCTCTGTGGTTTTCTTTGATGGTAAAACTCAAGAGCAAGATCTTGAGTGGAACTACTAAGGCCCAGGTACCAGGGCAGTTCAGGACTTTTGTTTACTTCAGCAACAAACAACCAATTTTGAGGAAGCATTTGAAATCACAAGGGGATTGGAGTCAAGCCAGAAAAGAGTCTCTGGAGAGTAAGGTTTTAAAGGATAAAACAGCACCATCAACTGACCACAGCAGAGTTGACACCTGTACGTCTCCTGTCTCAAAGAATGGGCCAGTAGGGGCTTCTACACAAGTGAGAAGCTTGAAGGAAGGAAGAAAGTATACAGTGCCAATATAAGTGGAGCTACTTCAGGGGTTCCTAAGGTTTGCAAACACACTCTACTCACAGAAACATTGTATCGCATTTCTCCAGCTCAGACATACTAAAAATTTGGAGCAACTTTAACTGGTGCAAAAACCATGGATGTCAGCCACAGACAAGAACTTTTCGCAACCCGTTTGAGCCAGGTCTTGGAGTTCAAACACAAGGACAAAGTGTAACTTCTTCATGACCTGGTAATATCCCAGGATAATGACCTCAAGAAAAAGAATACTCTCTTGTTAGGACAAAAGTTTTAAGTTACACAGTATGTGGGTTTGGGTTGTGCAGTAGTACTTTTTCCAAGGCTTTCATTAATTTCCTGCAAGTAAAATGAACTTATGTCACTGCCTGTCTTTGTCCCAAGTTTGGAGACCAAGAATAAGTTACTTAATACTGTATAATATTCTCTTGAAAGAAACTGCAGGTACACCCCTGAAGTAAGAGGACTTTAAAAGTCAAGATGAAGAAAAAGGCACCAAAATGCAAATTCTGAACCAAGTCCATGAAAAATGTAACCTGAATTACAACAAATTAAAACAGAATTTATACGTCAAGGGTCCTGAATAGTGCGGCAGTACATGATGCAGTTATTAATAAGCAAAACAACAAAACACAGCAGTTGGGAGGCACCAAGAAGAACAGGCACACCAAAACTTCTCTGAATGCCTGGAATGCACACAAGTGGAGAAAAAGGCCCAGAATGCACGGATATTTCCAAGGCTAGAAAGATATAATCATGGCAAACAGTGTTCATTTACAAGTACATGCAATGAAAATAGATGTACATACACACATAAATGCTCAGAGGACAGGACTTCATATTGTGTAAAATACAAATATTCCAGAAACAACATGCTCTATGCCAGGGAACAATAATGAGTCCTACTGTCTGGGGAATTCCAGATTAACAATTGTTTATGCAATCCTAAACTCTTTTCATTATAATCCTTAAGTTATAGGTTGCTAGAACATCACCATTGGGTTCACCAGAAAACCAATGTAATTTCTGAAGGTTTATTCCTGTTGAGATGCATACTCTAGTTCAATATTCTTGTTTATCTAGCATTCAGTTTCAGACTAAACAAATAAAAACTATTTTCTTATGAGAATGTTTTCTGAGCAAATAACTACTGTCCCAAATTTATAATGGACATTCAGTGGTTGGGAAAATATGACATGAGGAAAAGCGATCTCCTGGCATTTTGATATTCATGTTGTTTGATAGTTCTTAATAAATGTAAAGCAGTAAAAAGCCAAGAATACATATATTTTAATTTTCTGAAATGGTAATATGAAAATAATAAATTAGTATATTATGTACCAGAGTATGGCCAATGCGTTTCCTCTTTACCCTTCTGGAATGGGGACAGCGACACAAATGTTTATATACCACAAAAGGTAAACTAGCTTCAAATATAAAAACTTGATTTGAATATAGCTATTACAATAAGAAAACTTTAAAACATTAAAATGAAAGAGTTTCAGTGAATTCAACAGTTCAAGAAATTCCAGTACTGTACTCACTTGCCAGCTAAACCACCTCCTGGTGGTAAATTAGGGATATTCTCTGCAGTTAAAATACGAATAACATGAGCAAGATCAGGCATTCCTTCTTCACCCGATTTTTCCATAATTTCTAATTTAAAAACAGAAGAAGTCCTGAGTTAATACCACCCATTGGCTAAGACACTGAAATATAAGATATTATCACATTATGAAAAAGTTACATGTAAACAGAAAAACATTCTTTACAATTTAGGTTAGCCGTCTTCACGTGGTGGAACGGAGCTTAAATTCATGTTCTGTCTTTCCAGTATGAGTCAAGCCTTACTCTCTAAGAGAAATTCTGAAGCAGACTGAGAACAGAATGAAATACCCTGGAGACAGCAGCCTGCTCTCTCTGAAAAAGACAGCAGCTGGGAGTCTGTTTCAGTTAGCTTCCCTTTGCAGTGCAACACCTTACATGCCATAAAGCCAGTGCTTCCCCAGGATTCTGTCACGCTTCGTTGTAACACCTTGTATCCTCAAAGGCCTGAATCTCCAGGGCATAAACACTCTGACCATCATGCAATCAAGAGGATATATAATGGATAGATAATATTAGCACTCAAGTGGCCAAAACAGAATATGGGACTGATGAGGAATAATTAAAAATACTTATTTTAACAATAATTAAAAATACAGTATTCCATTTTCAAAGCTGACATATAACACAAGTCAAGCCCAGCACTAAAGTTCTTCTACCTTGGAAAAGAAGTGCCTAAACTCAAGTAAATCTTCACATGTTCTCTTTCACTAGGGCTGCTGTTACGTCGCACACGTAGTATCTGTGTATACGCTCAACAGGTGTAATGCTACCGGCTTCCAGTCATCAGCCTCTACTCATCAACCACTACCACAGCATAAAAGGTTCACTAACTTACCTGCAAATTGGAGTTGTATGCATGAGTCACTTATTTTTAAGAGAGGATTTTTTTTCTGAAAATCAACTAAATTAAGGAACGGAGTGCCATTTCTATAGACACTGTTCCAAATAAAAACACCTTTGAGCCACAAACTAGAAGAATTAAGAATGAATCCTCTCAAGTATCATCCTAAAAAACTTCAGTCATTCTATATCTTGGCTACTATCCAAAGATAAGATACACAAACACTTTAATTTTCCTACAATTGATTATATTCTGGATGACTGACTTGGAGCCTGCATTTACGAGTTTCTTAAGTCAGTAGAAAAGCATACCACCTATCTACTTTAAACCCCTCATCCCAAGTCTCCTGGTATTTAAACCTTTCTTGCTGTCTATCACCTACCTAGGAAGCAAGTGATATTCAGGCTTCTCTTAGGACTACCAAGATCAACAAAGTGCTTGGCAAGGTACTCGCTCACGTTGCATGAGGCAGATCAGCAGTAATGCCCCCACGAAGCAATCACTTGTAAAATAATCATACTACCTTGTAACAAATAAGGCACTACTATGCTTCTAAGTCTCAATTTTAAGCCAACACTATACAATCTTTAGTATACAAAGATTAAGATAGGTGCACTCCTACTAGAAGTGATTAAAGACTGTTCCATGAAACTTGATGTGTATTATCATCCATCCATCCATCCATCAAGGATGAATCATGGCTAGCAAAGGAAATGACAGCTGAGTAAGCATGCCTGAATTTTAGGATTTTGATCATTTCTTCTACACATACTCACACGAATTAGCCACAACTCCTCTTATACATTGCATCCTTTTGTACAGTTCTACTTAGTTAGAAATAATTGTACTGTTACAATATAATTTTGCTGATACATTTGACATGAAATGTATCTTATGAATATACACTTTTTATACCAAGAGCGCATCTGGTTCTATACATAGGAAAAGTAGACAAACAGTAAGAATTAATAAGAAGAAAGACTACAAAAGCAAGCAATTTCTAAATATTAATTGCAAACATAAGGGTTTTATATCGTCTCAGGAATGAAAGCAATCACAGCTAAAGATTGCTCTATGTTTCTTGGTACTAGAAACATTTATGTTACACCATATAATAACTTCTCAGGGAGTGCTGAACTGAACCATGAGCATCTTCTCTCCCTTTCTAGAAGGTGACAAATCAAGAATTTTGGTTGAACTAATCATTGCCTTTTTCTTTTCCTGGTATTAGAGTGAATAATTTCATCCAGAACCTGTTCCCTCTCCTAAAAAAAAACCCCAAAGCTTCCTAATAGAAAATTGAGTATAAAGCAAGTGAGCAAGCATGAACCATTTTCACTATACATCAGTTAGAAGATACACACTGTGGATGTGCTTGACCAAGGCCACCACAGAAAGAAACCAAGTGTTTTCAGAAACAAGACTTATGGGCGCTTAACAAAGTTTTCACCTTCATCTCTATGATGTTAAGAATAACCCTTTGCATTCCATAACTTCGCATTTCTAATATAATTCAGACACTTAAAGAATAACTCCTGATATTATAATATACGTATATTCATGAAAGTGCACTACAAGGTCTACTACTTTACTCCTAAAACACTTTTCACTAACAGCCTAACATTTAACTCACGGATAGGCATTTTGAAAATTCAGGTAACATTTTACTTCAAGTTTATATAATGCAAGTCCCCACACAGACAGCATTACAAGTTCTCCATGTTCCAGCACCTCCTTTGATGCCCAGCTATCTATTATGACAAATCAGTTATATATACAGTATATATTCCACATATGTAAAATGCATCATCCAACTCAGTGGATTAACCAATAAGACTGTTTAAGTATTTACCAATAAGACTGTTTAAGCCTACACAAATCACGTGCCCCTATTTATGATTTGCAGGGTGTTTTTGGGGTTTTATAGGGTTCTGTGGTTTGTCTGTTAATAACTGCAATTCTGATACACCCTTTCAAATAAACTGAAACATCAGAGAACTGAATTGACTTCTGTGCCTAGTTTTGTCTTTGTGGGACCAAACCTTGGATCTCTGAAAAGCAGAGAGAAGAAAGTAGTATTTGCAAGGGGCAGTAAGAAAAGAGCGACCTAGCATAACCTCACTACTGTCCAAAACACCTATGGAAGGTGCCCTGTCCATGGCAGTGGAGTTGGAACTACATGATCTTTAATGTCCCCTCCAACCCAAACCATTCTGATGATTCTATGGCTGTACTTCGGAGATGCACCAATTAAATTACTCAAACCAGAAGCAGGGCTGTGCTCAGAGTCAGAAATGACTCAAGCACAAGCTTAACCTCATTAAGTATTTCAGTATACTCTCTACAAGTGGCAGCTTTGGAATGCAGTTATCCACATTCTGTCAACCTCAAAACCCAGACTAGCAAAAGAGCATTGGTATATAGTTCTTCCACTAGAAATCCCTGTAAACTATGACTTGCTGAGCTTGCTTTTTAATAAATCTGTTAAAATAAAAAAAAAATCTCTCTTGGTATTAAGACAATAATTCTGTTTTAAGAATTCTGGAAAGATCTTACGGAACTACTAACTCAACTCATTACACAAACATACAAAATCTCCGCATTCCACTTAGGAATGTACGACGATAGAGTACAAATGTTACATGTGCAAGTATAAAAACTGCTTTTTTTTTTTTTTTTTACTTTTTTGAATCAAGCAAAAGCATGCCTTAAACACTGCTTTTCTCCCTGAGCCAGAGCTTAAAATGCTCAAGTATAGTAGTGGAAAAAAAACCCTGTTGCCTAAAAGGCTTGATGGGTTAGTACAGTCAGCTTGAAATTTAAGGTCCACAAGAGAACAGAAACAGAACAGTGTATATTCATTAAGAACAAATACCAGTGATCAAAATAAAATTGCTTCAGGAAGTCCCAAAGGATTTTATACTAAGTTCTAATGTTGCCCTGATTTATATTAGGCACTTAGTGAAAGAGGAGAGTATCCAAGAGAACTCACAGTTTACATTTTTGACATCTATCTTTGCAGCTTGGTAGCTCACAGACAAGCTTATTTTTTTCAGAATGTTTTTGCTACAGGTATAAATAAAATTGTTATTGGCTATCAGCCAACTGCACACAACTTGTGAACTGTTAACTCATTAACAAATTTTTAAAAATGTCATTCTTCTTAATTGTGTTCAAACACCATTATTTGCTTTTGGAAAGGAACAGTCATCCTCTAGAAAGGTATTTTAAACAAATCCATATTATCAATGTCACAACATATCTACCAGGCTTTACGTTTTTAGAATTAAAGACAGTTTAAACCTTTCAGGCACAACTATTTAGGCACTGTTTTCTACACTAAGTCAAACGATGAATGCAAAACTGATTAAGGCAGTTGTCTTCTTCTAACCAAAAAGAAACTCCCACCTTCCAATACTTTTCTCAACTCCAACACTTCAGATGATACTCTTGCCCCCATGGGGTTTTTTTTGTTTTTAAATCAAAAGTGTTCCTGCTCCCTACTTAAACCTTTAAATCAGATACTGTTTTTAAAAATTCCAACATATTTCTAAATAATTTTCCTCATGCTGCTTAGTGGTTTGAAACATTTTGCTAAGGCTTTTATCATTTCTGAACTAGTAATAGTCAAGGCACATGTGTAAGGTATATTGCAGTCCCACAACTTCTTTTTTTCTTTTAATTAAGAAGACTGTGTCAAAATTAGAATTTGACAGAATTTATGAATGCAAAAATTTGTGAAAAATCAGATAAATATTCCAAGTTCTTCTGAAGTCTGTTTCATTTTCTTTCTCCACGTCTTGTCAGAATTACCCCAACTATGCTAACTCTCATTTCTTGCTAAATACTTGCCATTTAAAGGCCTTGAACTCTGCCCGATTAGCAGAACACAGAATGACACAGGGAACTCAAGCAGGGAAAAAAAATCAAGAGCTGAAGAAACAGTAGTTCAAGCTTTGGAGGAATTAATTTCTCTGAAGTATTTAAGCTAAACAATCATTTTGAGTTATATTTGGAATGACTGCACATCAGTTTAGACTACAAACTCTTAACTTTTTTTTTTGCATGTGTATTATTTAGTTAAATGTGATAATAGAGCTAAAATTAATCAGTTAATAGATCAGTTAATTCAGTCACTCTGATCACAAGTTGACAGCTTTTCTATTTATCTTAACATTCACTTATAAAAGCAATAACATCCGCTGCAGTTCCATATATTTTTCACCTATTTGCTAACAGAGAGAAGCCACCAAGAAGCTGGGAATACTAACCTGTAACCACTGTGCACACCTGACTGCTGCCAGTGAAGGCAACTGCTCCTGGCGCTCTCCCAGAGCCTATTAACAGCTCATGTAGTCTACTCTGACACAGAAGATAACAGGTATTTATCTTAACTAGTGTCATCTAGGAAGCCTGGGATGTAAGCCAAATTCCAAGAAACAGGCCTAGAGTTAGCATTTGAAGTGACCACTAGTGCTCTCTAACCTCAACAGAAATTACAAATATACAATCCATTTCAATTTAGATCAATTTAAACATGAGGAGAAGACACCACACACAGCAGCTGTGTGCTCAGAGGCAACTCGTACTTGAAAACTGTCATACGTACAGATTAAAATTCAGGGTGGCTACATCAACGACATAGATTACTGGGACATTGACACAAAAACCCAGTACAGCTTTTTCTTTTTGTCAAAAACTTGCACAGAAAAAGGGAAGAAATAGTACAAGTATCCCTTTTAATATTTCATAAGCAGGACATTAGCAAGATCACAATTTACTGTGCTGATATAACACTCTGCAGTGTCAGTAGTTGCATTTTAACCTATGAAGACAGCAGTAATAATTTAAAGCTCACATGAAGAAAATGTTTGCAGAATACCAGGATAAACTAAGCACATAGCCTAAAACATTCTTCCTGACATACAAAAGTTCAGAGTTATAACCAGGCCTGAATTTAACCCAACATAAAGTGGCATAATCTCTTTCATGGCTTTTGTTTTCATGCTCAAGATAATTATGACACTATTGTGTTCACTATCACAATCAAACTGTGATTTGTTCACTATCTAGTGAACTAAATGGATTTCTTACCTTCAACCCGTGATTCCAAGTACTTATCCAACTCGGCATCTTTTTTCACTGCCTCATCTGAGACCTTAGGAGCATTTGAAAAACAAACTAATACAATACTCATGTTATCACGACTCCCCTATGTGACAAAAGAAAAAAGAGAAGTTAGTATCTTTAGTCTTATTCTTCATTTTTCTACTCTAATCACATCTGTACTTTTTCCAAATACAGTACTACAGATAAACCTGGGGAAAAAATAAACCCTGAAAAACCCCTGTATTTTGATCAGTAAGAACCTCTAAGTGCCCCAACTACATTGCTCACTAGAGTTAATTCTACTGATTTTGACTGCATATACTCTTAGTATCAAAGTTTAAATAATTAATGGACTTATCTACATGTCAACCATTTAAAAATAGCATCAATAAAACAGGTCAGACATTAGATAGTCATGTAATGTTACCTTAAGCCAAATTGTAAAACAACTCCTGTGGCAAAATGACATGCAGAACACTCTCCAATACTATTAGAATAGCTTAGCTCAAGCAGCTAATTTGTTTTAGTTGCAGGGAAGTCATGTAAGCTATTACATGCATTACAAGTCTGTTTATCAGAATGCATCTGTGTCACACAGCACCTTGAAGCAAGTATAAAATACAAATGTTTCGTATGGCCAAGCTGACCTTACAGACTCTCATGTGCTCAGAAATACCACCCAATGGCTTTTCTAGATATTAATTTTAATGACAGTTCTTTACTAGCATACTCTGATACCACTTTCCTGCTCATGTTTAATTTTCAAAATTGTAATTCACAGCCAAATTTAAAAACACAATTCTAAGTCTCTTACAAGGGGATACAGCAGAACCATAATTTAAACTACTGGTTTGAAAATCAAATCTTAACTTTAATTTTTTTTGTGTAGAATATTAAGTGCCATTAGTCACTGCATATTGTTGCTGTGTAAACCCAAGCTACTGGACAGGTCTAATCATCTATCAAAACAAATCCTTCTCCTGAAGCAATTAAGAATTTGACACTAGAATGAATTCCTTCAGAAATACTACTTAGGAGTTAGCCTACATTCCCTTTTGTACCAAGCATATGAGGACATCTATCACTTAGTATTTATTACGTGGTACAATTCAAAGCCTGAAGACATAAGACAACATTCCAATATTGTTACAGAGATCCAGGATCTGACTTTGGAAAATAAACATGCGGTCAGTGCTCGGTTTTCCTGGAATTGTCTCAGAGTGACCATCCTTTAACAAGGCTGGTTGAGCTCTTGGTCAGAAAAGCCACGGCATTTAAATCAATCATACACTGTATGGTATATGCTGGAATACAACCCTGTTTCTGGAAAAAACACACAACTTACCCTTTAGAGCTACAATTGTGAATTTTAGTATTTTCCTCAAAATTGCATGTCTAGTCTGTGGCCTAACAAAGGAACTCTGTTTGTACTAGCAGGAGTTGCGCTTTTCAGGGAATGCTGGAGCTGGAATACCTATTTAACATATGTAGACCAATCAGTAGTTGCTCCAAACCAGCTAAATTTGAGGAGTGGAAGCAAGCTCAGATGCAAAGGTAGTGTTACTCCATCTAAGCTACAATGAGCTGAGGGCACCACTTCAGATGACAAACAAATAACACCTTGAAGAGGAGATGGTGCCAACACTGGTTTTACACAAAGGATACAAACGCTACCCAACTTCAAAGAACAAAAAAAACCACAAAGTACCTTGCTCAAAATAGATTAATTTAAAAAATTTTGTATTTAGAATCAAAGTTTAGAGCTGGAACCATATTCAAGCATTACTTGGGAAAAAAAAAACATCGTTTATTTTTGCAATTGCTATCACCTTTCCAAGCATATAGGATGAGGCTGTATATTCTTGAGCAAGGATATACAGTCAAATGGGTACAGAACTTCAAGGAAAAGAAGTTGGAGAAGGGGAACAGTAGGCCAGGAACAACTGTTAACACTGTACTCATCTAACCAGAAGATAATTTTAGAACAGTTGTTTGGAGAAAACAGTTACATACCTTATGTAAACAAGTGTCCACTACCCAATTGCACACTGTTTCCAGGTCATCTGATACTTCAAGTCTAGACTTTACAAATTCACAGAGCTCTTCATTGCTCATTACATCCCAGATTCCATCACAAGCCAGGATGATAAACTCATCTTCTTCTGCCCTTAAAATTTCACACACCTCAGGCTCTGGAGAAACAAGTTGTTCTGTAGGGCCTTTACCATCAACACATTTGTAGTCATAGTCCCCCAGAGCTCGAGAAACTGCCAATGAGCCATTAACACGCTGAATCATTACACTGCCTCCTGCATTCTGGATTCGCTCTTTCTCCCTCGGGTTGCAAGGTTTGTGATCCTGTGTTGAAAAACAGACTTGTCCATTCCTATAGAGAACAGCACGCGAATCACCACAGTTGATAAAGTATACATGCTCAGGTGAAATCATAACTCCCACTGCTGTTGAGCCACTTCTGTCCATGCCATTTCTGAGGTCTGAGAAATTGCGCATATACTCATCAATTTTCAAAAAGCCAGTTCTGATTCCACTCTTGACATTTTCCACTGAAGGTTCAAGAGCAGATCCAGGTTTTTCTGTCGCCCTAAAGTCTTCATTGTTAGTGATGTGTTCTAATAAGTGCGTGGAGCAGTAATTTGCAACACGAGATCCCGCGTGACCATCATAGACAGCAAAAAAGGACCAGTCCTCTAAGCCATGGGGAATACCTACAACAGCTGTGTGAGCATCTTCCATTTCCACTCTCCATCCCTGCATACTGCTGAGGCCGTAACGCAAGCCATTCCCTGCACCATGAGCATTATGTTTTTCAGTTTTTGGTTTATCCAAAAATGCACCCATGTTTATGCAATATTGAATCTGGAAAACAGAGAAAAGAAGTCTTATTTATAAAACCACCATTCCATATAAGCTTTCTTGTCCACTCCCTGTGTTTCTTCTTTATAAAACAAGTGATAAAGCATGCACACATGCAAAAGTCAACAACTATATTGGAGGAAAAAACATTTAATACATGACACAAATGAAGTGTGAATTTACAAACCTCTGTTTGCATTTTTAGTGTTTTTTTGGTGGGGTGCTGTCTTTTTTGAAGAGCTACTTCATAAAAATTAAACGACCTCCATACGAAGGCAAAGTAGTTCACATACCTTTGCAGCCCTGCTGATTTTGTCATCCTCTGCAGAGACTAATTTGTGATGGAAAAACAACAACTATATCACTCCTGCTCTCTTTCCAGTTTTACTGCGGCATGAAGAAAATCAATTCATGTACATAAATAAGAACGAACTGGTCTTGCTAGCTTTGCATGTACCGTGCTACTTCTGTATTCTTGTAAGGCATGGCAAAAGTGACCATAGGGGAACACACACCATCTGCCAAAGGAACCAAGGCAGTAATTCCCACTTAAATACAAGAAAACCTCCTACAGGAATCTCTTCACAAATTATACTCAGTCCTTCATAAAACAACATTTCAATATTTACTATGGAATCATAGAACGGTTTGGACTGGAAAAAACTTTAAAGATCATCTCCTTCCAACCCCCCTTGCCATGGGCAAGGACACCTTCCACTAGACCAGACTGCACAAAGCCCCATCCAACCTGGCCTGGAACACTTCCAGGGATGGGGCATCCACAGGCTCTCTGGGCAACATCTTCCAGTGTCTCACCCTCACAGTAAAGAATTTCTTTCTTATCTCTAATCCAAACCTACCCTTTTACAGTTTGAAGCCAGTACCCTTGTCCTATCACTACACTGGGCCAATAGTCCCTCTCTAGCCTTCTTGTATGCTATCTTTAGATACTTAAAGGCTCTATAAGATCTCCCCAGGCTTCTCAACCTCAACTGTCAGCCATCCCCAGAAGACTTTCATGTGCTTACATGGCGTTTCAAGTCCAAAGATCTTGATGTTAAAATTTATTCAATTACAAGAGATATGAGCTAAGGGAAGTAAATAATCCACAGAGAGTTAGAAGTTCTTCAGTATTTGGAGACCATCTCCAGAGAGCAAGCTCACAGGTAAAATGTGAATAATCTACATTGAAGCTTTAGAGGACTTCTGAGTTCCTCTCCTGTACTAGACTCAGGTGTCCTACACAGAGCTGAAAAACTACCTTGCCCTTTACGAAGTCAGCAGAGAACGCATTCTTTAATCCACAGATCTCAGAAACTCAGTCCATGCTAAAAGTCACCACCCTATGAAATCCTTGAATTACAGCAAATTTCATCCAAAAAGAACTGGCAAGAATTCTGCCATGACTGATCCCAAGCAGTCACTAGTCTCTGACACAGTAGTACCCACCAAGTCTACAGAGTAATGATAATCTAGTTCTAGTTTAAGAACTTGTTACCAGGCCAGGAAGAGGTTAATTAATCCTTACTTCTGCCATTTCCCTCACCTAAACACATATGAAGGATACACAGATAAACCAAACTTCACACTACCTTCTCTGCTACAATGATCTCCATGCAGAGATTTAATTAATCTGTGTCACAGGGTATCGCAAAAGCCAAGCAAGGCAGTGCAACATACCACCACAAACCAGAGTTCTCAGCAACCAGTGCTCTCAGTTAAGAGCTGAACAAGTTCCACATAGTTTAATAGTGCAACTAACATCAGTAAAGGCGACTTGTGAAAGGATTCTAATAGCTTATGATCATTTATTCACAAATTACGCACAATATAAAACTATTTAAAAGCACACAAAACAGTAAACAGTTTTCTTACCAGCAAAACTGTTGTACAGGACTGAAATGCTGCCAGAATGACAGATATCCTCTAATACTTCAGACCTTCTACGAGATTCCTTTAATTGTGTTAAGTACGTCCCTACATGCTTAAAATCAAAGATGTGGAAGAAATCACGTGACTGAGTGAGGAAAGAGATCAAAACCTATGTAACTGGAAAGGCCTGCGAGCTCAGTGTTGTGTTGTGTTTTATATAAGTAAAATCAAACACACTTTAAAAAAAGCCCACCAAATACATGTGTCACACCTTAGTTTTACCTACTTCATAAGTAGCTTCACTTTTTTACAACTCAGAACTGGAAAAAAAAGAAAATCACACTATTCAAGATCATGTTCTTGATATTCTAAATATCCCATTTAATATTGGAAATATAGGATGCAGAGACTGACTTGCAATCAGTAAGTCTAGGAATCAACTTGCGTCCTTTGCCTCTTAGGCTTTCATCACACATCTCCAAGAAGAACACAGCTCTACCTTCTCTATCCCTCCCATGACAGTGTTGGAAGACAGCTTGGCCTTTTCTCCTCCACACTGAAGAAACTCATATCTCACCTCTCCTCACACACCACATGCTCCGGCCTCTCAGTAACAGAGTGGTTCTCTGCTCAGCTTGCTCCTCCATGTCTGTGCCTTTCTTGTACTGGGAGGTGAGCAGTCCACACTGCATTCCAGATGCAGCCTCACGAGTTCCAGGAAAACCATCACTTGTCCCAAGATGCTGGATACACCTTTTCCAATATGTGCCAAACTTTCCTCACTACAGGCACACCACTCTCTAATGTTCAACTCATTTGTCCTGGTTCTCCACCAGGACCCGTTCTATGGTTCTTTTTGGCAAAGCTCATTCCTAGACAGTCAGTGCCCGGGCTCTATAGAGGGACAAGGTTATTTTATTCCAGGTACATGACTTCATTATACCTCCTGAGGTTACCATCAGACCTTGGTAGGTCCAGCCTACCAAGATCTATCTACTGTTAAGGCCTACCCTCGAGCTAACTGACCATGCCCTCATATCACGCATATCAAGCATGAATACCCTTCTACTGCTCAAGTTTTTAATGAAGACTTCATCATACTTCCTCTTAGTCAAACCATCTCAACATTTCTTGAGGGAGTTAAGGCATTAAGCCCCAAACATCTTTGTAGAGCAAGACTTAGTCTCAAGATAAAACACAGTCAGAAGAGGAGCAGATGAAGCACCCACTTGCAAACCAGTAATTCAGTCATGGCTTGCATCAGCATAAACTCAAAAATACAGTACACCCTTCAGTCTAGAGATTTACTTTCCAAAGATCCCATTTTTGTATGAAATTTAATTGCATAACAGATTGGCTTGAGAAAACATATTAATTTCCTTGTGGTGAAAATGTTTACCCCACGTAAGATTATTAGTTGAAACTTTCAAAATCAGGAAAACCATGTCTACTGTAATTCCCAAAACTTTCTTGGAAATGGAAAAGGCTGTAGTTCTTGTCCATGCACCACAGACTATTCTTTAAAACACTATATATTACTCAGATCAAAAATGAAACCCTAGGATCCTCTTCCCCTGTTAGTCTTTTCAACTCTCAGAAGAATAAAACAATAATAATCAAAATTTTTAAAAAAATCTATTGCCTGGCAAGGACCAATAATCACCAAGGCTCAAAGGCATTTGGAATGCCTTTATAGAGAAGAAATTACTTTACAGGAAGAAATCACTGGCCTTTGCCCCTCTCTGGCAATGGAGAAGCTGAATCTGAGCAGGACACTGCTAAAGCAGAGGCTCCAGCTACCTCTCTAGTGCACACTGTTCATCTCTAGCCTTACATCAATAGCTGAGTCATTTCTAAGAGAGTTCAGGGCAACAAGTCTCTAACAAAAGCTGACATTCCTTTCCCAGAGCAAAAATCTAACCCAAGGCTTACTTCTCTGAAGTTCCAACCTAAATTTTTCTCTAATGCTTTCTACCTGAGTCAAATCCTACATGAGGTCCTTATCTCATACACAGGCAACATAGGCAACAATTCAGGCTCAGGAAACCAAAGACATCTAGCCTTTTGCGGTATAGAGGTATGAAAGCAAAAGTCATGTCCTCTGACATGCAAGACAAATTCATAATCAATATCCTTTCTGCCCCAGCTACACACTGAAGACTCTTTGGTATTAAATCAGCCATACAGGAAAGACCCTTAAAATCAGGCCTGTGCACAAGCTTGTGTCTACATTTCAAAGACAAGCAACCACACCTGCTGATTTTCTCCAAAGATCTACTTAAAAACTGACACATGGTTCTTGCTCAGGTATAGACATTCATGATTTTTCTACTATATCATAAAGGGGAAATAGGCAGCTGCTTTAAGTGAAAAGCATGCTCCTTTCCATTTATATTTAACAGGCAGAAATATTTCCTTGATGGCTGTCATAAAGGCCAGAGCTGTCCTGACTTGACCTGGGATAGAGTTAATTGTTTTCCTAGTAGCTGGTATAGAGCTGTGGTTTGGATACAGTATGAGAATGATGTTGATAACACGTTGAGGTTTTTAGTTGTTGCTAAGTACTGTTAGCTATACTAAGTCAAGGACTTGACAGCTCTACCTGCCAGCGAGAGGGCAGGAGGGGGACAAGAAGTCGTGAGGGACACAGCCAGGACAGCTGGCCCAAACTGGCCAAAGAGCTATTCCATACTATATGACATCATGCTTAATATATAAACAGCGAGGAAAGCTGGCCAGGGCTACTGTTTGGGAACTGGCTGGGCATTGGTCAGTGAGTGATGAGCACCTGCATTGTGCCTCACTTGTTTTGTATATTTTAATTCTTTTATTATTATTTTCTTCCTTTTCTGTCCCACTAAACTGTCTTATCGCAACGCATGCGTTTTCTCACTTTTATTCTTCTGATTGTCTCTTCCATCTGACTGGGCCAGGGCAGTGAGTGAGCAGGTGTGTGGTACATAGCTGCTGGATTGGGTTGAACCATGACAGACGTTTTTGGTGCCCAACACAGGGCATAACAGGTTGAGATAATGACAAATCTGACTAGAACACAGCAGAAGAAATTTGTTATAAGTACTCATATTAGTTCAGTCACTGGTCACCATGGTGATGTATTTGCTCTCAAAGTTGGTGTCATTGTTCATGAAGCTGCATTATATAATACTTTACTTGTATATTTTGCCCTCTGTGCTGTTTATCACCCATGGGACCTGAGCTAAGTTTATGTTGCTGCACTCTGTAACACTGGCTTATAATATGACAGAATTGCCGGTCATTAAACTGATCTGGTATTTGGACTTGACACTGCCGACATCTCCATACTTTGGGAGCCATCTATAGGAAACTACAAATAATTACAACTTTTGCCTCTTCTCCTCAGAGACCCAGTCCATGGGGGAGACTGGTACCTCCCTTCATCTTCCCTTTCTCCTCCAGGCTAATTAAAACAGCACTTGGGAATTTTTAATATCCTTGGGATGTTCAAACCAGCATTCCTATTGCTATGTCTTCTGAATGTGTTCAAGGTCTTGTTTAAGCATCTACAACTATTTCAGAATGCCACCCAGGGATTTGCCCTGAGGCTGGATAGTGGTAAGTGGCAGGGCGTGTGGGATAGTACGAGCAAGCACCTAGAACAGTGGGCACCTCCAGTGCTTTGGAACTTCAACAAGCACAAAACCTGGAAAGCCTAGTTAAATATTTGGAAAAACCATGCTGCCGGCAATTCAAGAGAGACAAAACCCATAGCAACATGCTGTGGCCTGGCCCAGGCCTACTGAGCCATGTTCAATACTATACAGTGCCCCTGAGGACAAAAAAAGGCCTCTGGATGCGATGGCAAAGTGATGGGCACAGGGGCTACTCCAACCCCAGTGACAGGCACTGTGGTTGAACCAAAGCACCAACTCGTGCCTGTATCAGTCCCTGCTAGACACAAGGAGAGAGATATACAGAGGTGAGCTCATTTAGTGAGGGATGAAGCAGCAGGGCTATCATGAGAAGTGGGGTAAGAGGCAGAACGCATAAAAGACATAGTTAACCATCTGATCCCTATCCTTGAGTGAGCTGTGACATATGCAAAAAGATTTCAGCCATCATCCAGGCAATGGCATCACCTGGCTGCTCCAATGCTGGAGTAACAGGGCCAGTAGCCTGGAATTAGAGGGTAGAGAAACCAAGCAGCTGGGATCCCATTCTACAGAAGAGGGCATTAACAAAGCAACTGCAAAAGGGGCACAAGCCCTCAAGCCTCTGGAAGTGACTCCTGTCAGGTATAAAGGAAAGGTATTCCTCCAAGGAAGATGCTATGCCACCCAGGCAAGTGGACCATCATGGATAGAGGCATCCAGTATCTGAGGCAATTAGCCATGCTGGAGGAGATTTATGATGATTTGGACAACGAGCAGTTATCCAAAGACCCAGACAAAGCCAAGCGCACATGACCCATGTGGTGGAAGACTGTACAGGGTGTACCACTGCTACATGCCAACTCATTGGCAGAAATTACCCGGAAAGATGAAGAGCGACAAACGGTGGACTGTGGTGGCCAGTGAACCTAAGTTACAAGGAACAGAGAGTTCTCAGTAAGTCAAGTCTCTAGCACCACAAGAACCTCTTTAGGTTAGGGTGACCACAAAGGCTTCTCCCAGGATGCATTGTTCTGTTATGTTAATCCACCCCAGTTTGGCTCCCCCAGTTGGCTGTTAGCCTCTACCCCCTTGTCCCTCCCCCAGAGCTTCCCTATTGGTCCCTGTTCCCTAGTCCCGCCTTTTCCCCGCCCCCAGGTAAAATCCTGGTTCACCACTGTTCTCTCGTCTTTGCCTCTGTAACCTTTGACAGTGTAGAAGCAATAAACGCTCCTGTTGGAACATATGCAAAGTCCCTTCCTGCCTCTTTTGCCACTGACTTGATACTGAACCTAGCTGTGCGTTTGTGCATGTGTGCATGCATGTGACCCCACAGAGCCGGACAGAGACAGTAATAGTGGACAAATGACCAACTCCAATAATACAAACAAAATGCCTCTTCCTCACTACAGGCCTGTATCTTGGCTGTGGACAAGGAAGGCAGAAGTATCCTACTCCCCACCTGTATGGACCAGTGTCCCAGCTACTGGGGGTAAGCATAAACAGCACAGGTCATCCTGTGGTTTTATCTGTGTGACCACAGAGAGGACATAAGGAAGTGAGATGGAAAAATCTACCTTGACCCTAGAGGCGTAAGTAGGGAAATTGCAAGGAAAAACAATCAAAGAGGGGGTTATTGAAGGACATTGCTGCTCCAGACTCCAGTGGGCAGTTCCCCAGACAAAGCAGAGGGGCTGCTCTAACTCCGGATCTTCAAGGGGCTTCTGATTCACATTTACAAGAAGTGAATAGTGAATACTATAACAAAGACTAGAGGGGCCCTGCCTCCAGGCAGGTGGAGGAAAGAAACTGGGTTTAGTGGACTGTGTAGATTGGATGACCTTGGAGAGCAGACCCACAGGAGTCGAAGGCTCTAGCAAACACTGCTGCACTGGGGCAGGCACCATCTGTGTTTCTGGAGTGACAGGGCAATCCCAACAGCTAACTCTGCTGGAGGCCAAAGTGAGCCTGACTGGGAGCAAGTGGCAAAAGCACTCCATTGTGACTGGCCCTGAGGCTCCAGTGCGTCCTTTGCCTAGACTGTCTCAGGAGGGTGTACTTCGAGGACACAAAAGGTACTGCTGGGCTTTTGGTATAGCTGTCTTGGAGACAGTAGAAATGAAACAGCCGTCTACCTTGCCCCATCTCCTGGAGGACACTTCTGGTGTGAAGCTGCTGAGGGTCAAAGAACAGGTGCCATCACAACAGTGCACTGGCAGCATTATCACACCAACCAAGACACCCTGATACCATCCATAAGTTGATTCGTTAATTGGAGAGCCAAGGAGGGATCAGCAGAATTCAGTCACTCTCCTACAGACCCATATGGCCAGTGCAGACTAACAGTAGACTGTCATGGCCTGACTGACGCCACGCCACCTCCAAGTCCAGCTGCGCCAGACCTGCTGGAACTTCAATACAAACTGGAGTCAGAGGCAGCCAAGCAGTATGCCACAACTGATACTGCTAATGCAGTTTTCCCAAGCCATTGGCAACAGAGTGCAGGCCCATCCAGTACAACTGGAATCAACTATTCCAGGGGTGGAAACAGACCTACTATTAGCCATGGACTGATCTAAACGGTACTGAAACAAGGCAAAGCTCTAGAACACCTAATACATTGATGACAATATTGTGTAAGGCAATACAGTAACAGAAGATTTTGAGAGAGGGAAAAAATAGTTCAAATCCTTCTGAAAACCAGTTTTGTCACAAAATAAAGAAAGGTCAAAGGACCTGAACAGGAGATCCAGCGATCATCCACAGGATTGCATTTGCTCAGGGACCTGGGTGCACTTGGTGGGTAATGCAAAAGGATGGGGAAGTCCGATGCGTACATCAAGGGGAATTGATTCTGGGTAAGAACAGTGAATGATTTGAACTGTATTATGTTATTTGCTATAAAATATCGTAGGTCATCACTGCTATAGTTGTTAAATGCCATATCAAGGGTATTGTAATAGAATTACCCAGATTAATGAAGAATGAATTTTGATGGTAGAACCAGACAAGTGCAGCAGTGGTGGAACTGTTGAACTAGCACCGGCTTCAGCATAAAACAATCCAACACTACACACATTCTCTCCTGCCCTGAAGGACTACTATGACAGATGAAGCCCAAAGTCATACACTAAAACTCAACAAACATTTTGGAGGGATGGCCCATATACTATGGGAATGATATCTCTGTGTACATATCAAAATACAGGAAAGGTCATAGCGATTACTTGGGAGGTATTGTAAAGTGTGGGACCTGGGTAGGATGCAAATGGTATAGAATAAAGGGTGCATACAGTCCTGCTTTCAGGTGGGACAGTTAATTAATTTTCTTACTAATAGCTGGTATAGAGCTGTGGGCTGGACACGGTACGAGAATAATGTTGACAACAACAACTAAAAATATCAGTGTGTTATGTAGTGTTTATACTAAGTCAAGGACTTTTCTACTTCTCATATCCTGCCGATGGAGAAGGCTGGAGTGGCACAAGAAGTTGGGAGGAGACACAGCCACGACAGGTGGCCCAAACTGGCCAAAGAGACTCCAAAACACATGACCCCATGCTCAATGTATAAACTGGAGAGAAAGCTGGCCAGGGGCTACTGCTCACATTGGTTGGCAAGTGGTGAGCAATTACATTGTGCATCACTTCTTTTGCATATTTTAATTCTTTTTCTTCCTTCCCTGTCCCATTGAAAAGTCTGTGTCTCAACCCATGAATTTTCTCATTTTTATGATTCTCTTTCCCATCCCTCTGGGGAGGGAGGAGGTGGAATGAGCAAGCAGCTGTGCAGTGCTTAGTTGCTGGCTAGGGTTAAACCATGACAACAACCAGCACGTAATTAGATTACAAAGGTCTAAAAGCCATAATGAAAATTTTTGTAGATACTATAAAATAATTTTCACATCACATGTCAGTTTCATAAAAACCATCACAACTAAACTAATACCACCTTGATGGCCAATAGTCCCAAAGGCAATAATGTATCTTTTCATAATATGAAAATAGTCCAACATAAATCTTTTGGGCTTAGGTCATAAAAGTGTACTGTAAAATGTCTCTTCCTCAGAAGGATTCACTCAACAGGCTAGTCATTTCTAATAAGTCAGTGCTGTGGAAAAGAAACAGTGCCAGAGTTTCCTGTTACAAAGCACATGTGCTCCAGCTATAAAAAAAGAATGACATTTCAAAAGAAAAAATGCTGCACTAGATATTAAAGATGTAAATGACAAATAAATAATCTAAGTATCTATGACAAACGATTTCAAAACTTACAGTAAGTGCAGGAAGAAATAACTTCTCTGGTTTAAGCAAAAAAAAAAAAAATCAAACTTTAGTCTTGGTAGGAAGCTCCTCCGTCTCCATCTTGCAGTCTCTCTCTAGTGTGTGTTATGTGCACATACAGACTTTATGCAGTACATGTGTCTACACACACTGCAGATAGTTTTGATTTTTGATCCCAGAAAACTTGGTCTTGCTTCTAACTTACTGACCTTAAAAATACTGGCACTACATGAATTTACACTAGGCCAGTAGCTATTGAAGTGTGGCTGTGACAGCTACTCGGACTATGTAGTCACAAATACTGGCAGAGTCAAACAAATGACTGCAACCTAAGAACAAGATCTGAATATTTTATTTTCACTTAAAAATGAACTACATAGAAGAAGAGTTATTACCATTCCTGGGGTTTGTTTGGAGGATTTTGATTTGTTTTAATGTAATCTGTGGCCGTGGGTGTTGCCTTTAGGAAGGATGTTAGCTGACCAACAATACTGACAGAAAGAAATTAAGTACCAACAGAAAACTTCAAAACAGAGCCTCCTACCAAAAACTTTTCCTGCCAGGATGTTGTGAAAGAAGCCAAATAAGCTTCTAAACCAGGAATTTCAAAAAATTTTGCAAGTCATCCCTATTAACAGGTAGCATACATGCCTAGGAGCTACAGCTGTAATTTCTAAATTAACTTCAGCATCTCTATTGTTACAACAGTTAGGGGAAAAAAACAATAACAAAGATAAACAAAACACACCTTTTCCCCACCACACTACTTTCAAACCAGCAAGTTACAAAGGAGATGAAGATTTGAGAATGAACTTCAGCTATTTTGAATTGGTCTGGAGGTACAAAACAATCACAGGCGTAATTTAATGCTGTAGATTCACATCTATTTTCAGTGTCAGTAGCACTACCTGAAAACATTACCGCTTCTGCTCTGCCTCAGCTACTCACCACTACATTGTGCCAGCAATTTCCTTTCTTTCAGAACTGCTGGCTGAGATGTTTTTGCCCTTACTCTTTGAACTGTTTCACTGAAGAAGTGCAAAGTTAGCTTTAGTATTTCGAAACTTTGTGACTTTGACTGCAGTGGGTTTGGAAGCCAGCAGCTTAGACAGCAGATCCAAGGGGGGTGTAACCTTCAACAGAAAAGACAAAAAAATAGAAAGGAGCACCAGGAGCTAGGTTAAGGGCTTTAACCTTTCTAGCTATGTTGTTAACACCAGAAAAACAAGCTTGTGGTCCTTTCAGAGATTAATTTTATAGTCTGCTTTCTCACATCTTACTAAAACATGGATGATGCTACTTAACTACAGATCTTCCAGCTCAGCTTATGTGGCAACCATCTGTCTCCCATGGGCAAATTGCATACTTTATGCTGAGGCCTCTTATTTTTCTGGAATGCAGCTCAATAGGTACAAAGTTAGAGATCATACCTCAGACATTCAAGATGAACTTCACAAAAACCTTGAAAGTGGACTCTGAATCTAGCTTTCTAATCACAGCACTCACTACAAAGTCATTAGTGCCCAGGTTGATGTATTTTTTAGTCACAGAACCTTCATCATATAGTTTCCTTCTTAATCAAGTCACAAAAGTCAATTTCACAAAGTTCTGTGGTCAAATGAAAACTTCAAAAACATCCAGTGCTTTTCTTAGCTACACAGAATTCTGTGCTTGCCAGCGTGACGTCTGATTATCAGCAGCCCTTAGCACAGATTAGCACCGCTGCTAGGGACTTAACTGAAGGAGTATGCAGTGTCATTCTCAGTAAGAAAGAGACTACTGTAGTCAATGTCAACTTTAATGTCACACATTTTAGGTTTTCAGGTAACCTATTCAGCTTTTCTTTACCAAGGCTTCCTCCAAACACTACGAAGACTGGGAAATTCAATCCCATTGTTACCTGCAAACAGTTTATCAGAGTTACACAGTAACTATACAAAAAATAATACATAACATAGGCAAATACCCAGGCTGGTTCACCAAATACAACAACACTGGGACCAGACTAGCACACTATTGCTGCCATCACCGGCCCAGGCACAGAATGAAAGCTAAAGTCTTTAAAAGTAAATATAGCTCTGCCTAAGTCACCATTCATGCTCTTGTACCATTTTCTTGGAGTAGAAATTTGGTGCAGTGGCACTTCAGTGAAATGATCCTAGCTGGTTAACTCGGATATTATGGGTCCAGGCATATTATCCTTGAAGTCACATTTTGTCCTTAATTCAAACCCTGCTACTCAGTGTGCCTTTATTATACCACCTGGAAGCCTGCACTGTACTGCTGCCTATCCTGGCTGACCATACTATGACAAAATTTATATCCTATGATATTTTCAGAAATTCCTTGTCCCTATCTGCTCGTATTTCCCATACCCAATAAGCACGTTCTCATTTCTTTTCTGGGCTGTTCAAAACAGATGCACATGTGGCACTTGGATACGACAAAGCATTAACTTAGCATAAAAGTGATCCTTTACAAATAAAGTTTATAATTATTTCTATGTAGAACTGCTGTTTTGGTTTTCTAAATTCAATAAAACACCAAGTATTTTGAGTTAGATTTGGTTTGCTCCTTTTCAATCATCAATCTAACAAACAGCAGCCAGGTTTTTACTACAGAAATAGCACCTCAGATTTTGAAGAAAAAGAACCAAAGTTTATCCACTACATTACTGGTATAAAACTGAAGAATTTTACTCATTAGCATGACATATTATGTCACTAGGAGTGAGTTCTCCCTTGCTCTACATTTAGGCATTTAAGACAACTTTTCTTACCTTTTTCAAAGTCTGTTTACAAAAAGCTTCAGACACACTTTTGTGAGAATAGGGCAGCAATGAATCACCTATTCATATCACCAATAACTTGTTCCTAAACAGGTCTGAAACACCAGAATAAGCGTTCTGCATTAGGTCTGCAAAACCACAGTAAACCTTTATTTACGTAACTGAGGGGTGATTTCTTGATTCACACAAAAATCTGAGGAAGCCAGACACAAGGGTTGGGCTGGATGAATGCTAAAGGTCCACTCAAATTAAGTGTGACTTGCACAGTATAAGAAGGGTTGTGCCTTTTTACAACATATTACATCACTGCAAAATAAGTACAAACATTCAATCAACACAATACTAACAAAAAAACCTCAACACAAACCACATTTGAGCCCTTCTTTTATTTTAGTAGCAGAACAATCAACAGCACCTCCTTGGCACAAATCTGTCACTGACTTACAACCTATGCATTATTAACTTCAGAGTAAAACAGACTGGACTGCTTCAGACCAGTCCAGACTCCTGCCTGCCACTACTGAAATGTGGCAAGCAAGTCTTCCTGTCAAAGACACCAAAATGTGAAATCAAGACTGAAAAACCTTAACTTGATCATAATTCTGAAGACAGACACATGCAATAAAGCTATTTCAAAGACAGTCTTCAAAACACAGTCCCAGTTTAAAAACAGAACTAAAGCTTTCAGAAATATACAACCCAAAACATGCAATCTCTCTGACAGGTATTTGTGGTGATGTGGGATTTTTTTCCATTACTGTGGTCTTATAGCATTGTATTTAGCCTTTTTTTAAAAAAGATTCAAAGAACATTGACTCTTAGCTCCCTATACACAAGTTCAGAAGAAGGTGACAGAGTGTGACAAGAGTTCTCCATTGTCATCAGATAAAGTTAATGACAGAAAACCAACAGCCAAAACATTTTCATTGACCTGGAAAAAAAGACATCAACCTTTATCCTTGAAAAGGTGATTCAAAAGCTGAAGCTACAGGCAACCTTGTACAGGAAATTTAGAGATTTTCTGTAACTGATTAAAACAGGCAATTTAAGTAGTACTGCTGCTGTTAGTGCATTTAAGGAAATACAGATCTTGTAGGGGAAAAAAGCCACATGCAGACAGTAAGCTGATCTCAACCACAGTGGGCAAAACACTTCATGTCTTTTACTGACACTCTACAGTCTTCAGTGTGAGAACACAAACTTCTCCAAAATCTGGGTCAGCAGACATTTTAGGTGGTGAAAAATTACATTTCCCTGTCCCTCATTTATTAGCAGTGCTTTGTATTGTAACAGAAAGAAGCTATACTTGAAATTTTATTCCCTCCCTATTAAAAAATAACAGTAAGCAAAATTCAAATACATTTAAAGAAGAAAAAACGTAATTTTATCCAACCTGTTCAGAAACTTCCGTTAAATCCATAGTCAATTACAAGTTAAAAACACAGTCAAAGTAAAATACATATTCCCACAAATTTCCAAGTGGCAGAATTCGTTCTTACCTGTAATTTTAACCTTGTCAAGGTTCTAGTTCAGTGCTGAAAGAATTAGTTTACATTCCTGCTGCCAAGAAGCATGTAACAGAATGACTTGCAAAACCTTGAGATAACAGTACAGGACACAACATCTGCTTTATTTTGGTATTTCCTAGAAAGAAACAAAGGAAGTAGTTAGCTACTCCAGATGGTGTACAACAGATTTGTACATGAATTCTTTCATGAATACAACTTTTTCCTAAATAGAAGCGTTTGAACTAAAGTTGTGCCTGGATGTGCAGAGACCTTTCAGTAAACTCTCTAAACACCATGCTCAAGATTTATGCTAACAAAGAATCAGATTAATATTTTTCTCTATTTCCCTCACCAACACTGACAAGCACTTAAAAAGTCATCAGCCTATTACCTGCCATTCAAGTCCCTAAATTAGTAACAGAAGGAATAGCTTTTGCATGCCTGCTAGCATCACTGTGCTGTCTTAATTTTATTCACCTACTCAGATGACAGAGTATACTCCTTGAGTGTTTGACAAGACTTAAACCCACCATGTGCAGCACGTGTAATTTGTGAGCTCTTTATTCTGCTTCCTTAGATGTAAAAATGCACAAGAGTTTAAAACAAAAGCAATAAGCTTCAATTGCAAAAGTATTTCAGATCCTCTGAAATAGGAATCATTACATTTCTTTAAAAATAGTTCCTATAAAATTAACCAGAAATTCAGCTTAAAATGTAAAAGTAGCAAATAACTAACAATTCAGATAGGTGGATCAACAACAGCATCTACCCATTGTTTTGAACAGCATACAAATGCCCCAAATCTTTCACGGATTAGGGTCTACATATTCAATCTTATAAACCACTGTATCTTACAGAAGTTGTCATAAGAGTACACTGGTAGAAGGAACTACTGAAGGAAAAACTCTGGATGACAGCCAGCTTTGTCTGGGGAAGGAGGGAAGTACAAGCCTTATTGTGACACTGAAGATTTTAAACTGATAAAAGCATTCTGATGAGCTGAGTGATAAAGGAGACCTACTACAGACCTTGACTTTAAGCCCACTGATGGAAGAATGGAGCTACAACATTTCATTATGGCTTGCCTCTTCCAAACACTCAACAGTGCTTTTCAACTACTAAAAAATGTCATAAGCACAAAATTGCTCAAAAGGACTACTGTGCCACCTTTTGAAGAATTGCAGGAGTTCAGTAAGTTTTATGCCTGTAGCTCTACACTGCTGCAAGCCCTCTATTTTCCCCAGCGTCCTCTCTTCTTGCGCACCACAACAGGATGGATTATTCAAGGAACCAAACTAATCCAGCAAAAGTCAATTATTTCCTGTCACTTGAGGTCTCCAAACCATCTTAGGAAATGCCAGATTAGCCAAGTGTCAATGACAAAAATGCAGAACTGAGAGATGCTGCCAATTCTTATTTGTTCTAAGTATTGTGTAACTACACCTTAAGCAGCATTCACTAAATCATTAATGAACTCTGAAAAAGTATCCTAAATCATTGTATTGGACTACAAGGCAAACGGTCTCCCCAAAACATAAAAAAGTTTCAGGAAAAAAGTTGTTTCCACATCGAGGAACTTCAGGGAATAAAATGAAACGCACCCAGGGCAGATTCACAGAGTTGTGTAAAATAGCTTAACTGCCTCTTCCTAAACACACGGGGGTTTAGGGCACAGACACAAAACACGTGGCCAGGACTCGGCCCCCTCCATGCACTGCCTCCCACCTTCAGAAGACCCTGCCCAGCTAGGAGAGTTACAAGGTGTTTGCACCCGGAAGTGCTCAGGAGCCTCAGTGCTTCTGATGTTAATCCAGTGACCTTTAAAAGTGGCAAACTCACAAAAGCAGCCCTGCAAGAAGAGCATTATGCTTTTCAAGGCAAGAACTTTGAGACCTCCCAGATTCTCCTCTACAGAGGATGTGAGAGCATTCCTTAGACAGGGATGACTTTTAGCCAGAAGGTTTCTTACAGTAGGGCAGATTCAAAAATAGTATTTTGAGCTAAGAGCATTTTACCTCAGAATATCATGGTATTTACAGAAATTCTATGTACACTATCTCACTTCTCAGAAGTGAGGAATGCAGTATTCAGTGTCCCAAAACACAAAAGCACCCTAAGATATAGCCTCCATCCCTGAACATGGCATGAAGAAGGGACACTACTTCTACTTAATCCACACAGTAGCGACTCTTACCTCTCCAAATCAGCTGCATGGGTTTTTTTCCCTCAGCATGAAAAGACATTTAGATTCATTATACAGCTTTGGGATAACAAACCATTATATCCAGCCCCTAATAATTTGAGTGCCAGAAATGCTCACAATACACAAATGTAAATGTCTTGTCCAGATTGCTCATCATAAATTACATCACAAGAATAAAGCTGAATGCGTCCTATTAAAGGCTTAACAAAGTTACAAGATGTATTAAGCATTTTATTTGGGCTACTTAAGTCTCTGTGTTATGTAAATGTGTAATATTTCAGTAGGACTAAGTTAGTTCAGTAAACTTTTTTGCTACTAAGACACCAGCACCGTACGGTAGGATAGTTTTTAACTGAGAAAAACTTAAATATTCCTGGGCTAATAAAACATTTGAATTTAACCATGTTTACAGTATTTTATTCAGAAGGCAAGACCAAACAGACAAAGCCGTCATAAGTAATTCACTGCTTAAGAACTAACCTCAATATTCCAAAATAAGCACATTAAAAAAAAATGACGCAGTCCAGAGAGATTTGAAGAACCCCATCTTGTTGTTTTACAGAGTGCAGGCATCAAATGCTGGTTTTCCTGATGATTAAATACACACTTAATAATGCTGGTAGCAAAGCACTAATGATCCTCAGGCCAAATCAGAATGTTCAAAACAAACAAAACCACTACAACATCCAGTCCTTTGCAAGTTTTCAGACTCTGGTCAGAGAAGTACCAGAAAAACAATGTGTTTATTCTGCCTCACAACCAGCTAGACCTGGACTCTGACCTTTCACGGATAACCAAATCACTGCTGCTTTAAAACAAGCAAACAAACAAACCAACTCACTGACTGAACATCAACAGAAAGCACTATAATCTGATGTGCCCTGATCCACCCTATGATAGCACAATACCACCACCACCACCACCATTGTCCCCCAGAACTGTAAACTGGGTCACACACACACACAAAAAAAGATTTTGCAGAAGTAAAAGACAGAAGAAGGGAGAAAGAATAGAGCAGCAGTGTATGCCAAAGGTTAGCTAGTAAACTGCGACCTACCACGTGCATGTTTCCAACATACAGTAAACCTAAGATAACAACCTTTTCTTGAAAGAGGCATTCATTGGGCTACCTGACTTTTTGGGGAAGGTGAGAGCACATACCAGGGGAATGCACCAGTGCTGCACATTCATGCAGTACCTGTAGGTACCTATATGTATTATTGTACCCATATGACAAAGCCAAAACTAAACCAGGAGTTATTTTCTGCTTGCTTGCCTGATACAATGTACAACTTCCACCCTAAAGAGAGAATTGTTCATCCATTGTAATAAAAGGATAGCAAATTCTCTCTACATTTGCTAAGTGGTTCTTCGTTCTATACAGAACCAAGACTGAACAAAGTCTTGATTTGTGGGTTTGCATGTGTGGGGTTTTTTTGGTGATTCCTCCCCCCCCCACACTTTTCAAACATGGAAGCTGCACTAAAACATTCATATTAAACAGTTAAAGTAAGGAGAACTAACTAAAGTACAAAACTAAAAACTCTGTGAAGCAATTTACCCTTTTTGAAGCAGTTAATATAATATTATGGTTTTGAAAAATCTGCAAAAGTATCCTTCCACTGTGTTTTAGAAGTAAAACCCAAACTTCTTGGAAAGCTAAATGCCTTGAAATAAATTTACTTGGGGTTTCAAAGTTTAGTTCAGCAAGTTGAAGTTTGCAGTTCAAACTTCTATAGCCAGTTAGTAATTTAAGCTATTAAATGATGAATTCCCAACAGGAGTACACTGGTAGACCCATATTCCCATATTTCACACTCACCTGAAAGCTTGATAATACCATGGGCCGAGCATTCTAATTAGGTCCATACTTCTAAACATCACCTCACAAATAATCAAAAGCATCAGGAAGCTGCTTTTTGATACATCTTACAAAAGATATTCTAAACCTTCTTCCTGCAGATCTGTCTTTAATACATATTAGCACTTTTGTAATTCCTAAATTCTCTGTGACTCACTTTCAGGTTAGCTTTAGATCAGTAAATTTGCATCACGGCTGTGTGGATATCTTGGCAGCAATGGCAGCTTAAGTGATATTTGCTCTCAGCAGCCCGTTCCCATTCCATGCCCTGTGGCTGAGCAGACATACAAAGCCTGGTTGGTACAGACATTCATGCTGGTACAAGTGAATGCCTGAAGCAGAGACCGTGCATCTGGCTGATGAGGAAATCAAACTTTGTTGAATTATACAAGCAGAAGATGAAGGAACACCAAAAGCCAGCCTTACTGGAATTCAGAATGCATGTACACAATCTGCATTTGCCTACTGAGAGATCAGTGGCAAGCACTTACTCCTCTGTTCTTCTGTAACAGATCAGAGTTATGCTTAGCACAACTCAATCAGAGAAACATGGAAACATCTCCATCAGTTACGCTGGGCAGCTTTGCAAACAGCCAGCTTTAGGAAGAGAGGAGGTTGAAGAGCACAGCCATCTAACACGCTTCAGCAAAAACACCGAAGTACAAAACACTTTCATTTTCAGTTATCTGATCTTTAGCTGAACTAAGGAGAAGGAAGTACCCTCAAGAGTTAAAATGTATTCCATTTATATGTTAGTTTTCTTAAAAAACACACTCAACTGAAACAACAAAGCACTGTAAACAGAGGACTTTTACTCTGAACAAACATGTTTATTGGGGCTGCTAGGACTTTCTAGAGAAAAGCTTGCAAAAGTTTCTAACTGGCTTTTATCTTACCTTACATAATCGCTGTAGAGAAAGTCAAGTTCTAGATACACACTATGCCTTCCACAGCAGTCCAGGAGTCACAGATTGAGAAAGATATGTTTGTATTCTGTATGGGTTTGTGTTTTCCCTTGATGCAAAGGGCAGAGTCTACAATCATTCATCTTCCTGATGGGGATTCAAAATTCCAGTTCAGACACACTGAAGTGATATGCATGGGCAACCTAAGATCATGTTTACTATTACTGCAGTGCCTATCATTTGAGCACATTCTTACAGTGTTTACCCATGAGGCAAATTTGATATCACATTACTAGCTAGAATACCTGGGTAGCAATACCTAATGAGTCAGTTTGAAAATACCTGTCCATTTGTTGTCTTTGTTAACATCTGGCTTTCAAACCGATGTTTCAAAAAAATACAACCACAATGGGTAGACTACTTAGATTTTGTAAATGTCCATCTGCACAAAACCAGCCTGAGCACTGGTTAGATGTTCAGAGATAGAATCCACCACACCTGTCACCTGATAATATTACAAGGCACATCTTTTCTGAAGTCCTATGGGTCAAAACAGCATGTCCCTAAACCACACCTCACTTCGCAGTCTCATCCACTCTACCTACTATAGCACTATTAAAGAGCATCCAGAGTCTGTCACTCCTTTCCCTAGAAGAGTAAGGTGTTAGCAAACTACAGTATTATTCAAATTCAGAAGGAATCTTGAAAATAAAAACTTTCTCTGTTGATTATGCAATAGAAAAGGCTTAGCCCTTTCTACTTAAGCCTTTCAAAGATGGCAGCTTAAGCACAAAACCATAAAAAACTCCTACAGAATCACTTGTCAGCAAAATCAGAGAAATCAACGTGGCTCAGATCAGTTAATTCAGTAGCAAATACGTGCTTTTGGATAATAAAGAAACTCCATTGTTACAAACTTCATTGCACTGTAGGACAGAGAGGTAAGAAACCTGACAACTGCATAATTTCATTACTAAGACAGCAAAGGGGACTGAGCTTCAAAATTTTAAGATGCTTTAGCTGTAGGTTACAGTCAAAGTCTGATAGTTTTCCAAAGGTTAATATCCTTCTGAGTGTCTTGTATGAAATGGTCACAAGAGGAAGGAACAGATTATCTGGCTACCTTGACTAATTCCTCTCTGAACAGTATTCAGTGATTTTTAAGCCAGAGTCCTCAAAAAATTAGTATTAATCTGGGTAGAGAACCTCACCCTACCTCCTACTGGCTACCAGTGCATTTAGAACAGATCAGCTTTTGCATCAAGTCTTGCTATTATCATTGAAGCCAATTAGGAATTTTTTATCCTCAATACCATACCTTAAATTTCTGCTGTTTCTGACACAAAAAAAGCTTAAACGTGATTTATGCATGCCTTTTTGGACAGATCCAAAAAATTTAAAATAAATATCCCACAAAGGATTCTCAAAGGCACAACAGCACCACATTTGTCTATTGGGGAATTAAGCCATTAAAATACATGCATGCCAACTAATCACATTTTTCCCTCTCTTACAAATATGATACACACAACCCTAAGTGTGACCATGAGTATATCCAAAATTTAGAAGGAATTTAAACTCCACAAAATGTGGTGAAAAATAAGAAAAAAATGTCAAAATAACATTACTTCAGTTAGCACCAGGTACAAAATATACAGCAAGAATTTGCTAGTGCTGGTATGTTTGACAATGACCGAAATCAAGTTGTATCAAATTTAAAAGGGATAATAAGAACAGGTTTTTATTTCTTTACATATAATACCAATGATCAGAGAAAGGACTTCCTCTCTCTCGAATAAGGTTCTTCCTCATCTTCTAACGGTAAGTCTTCAGGTATAAATGCACTAAAACTGAGCCATCACAGCAGATTTAAAAAAAAAAACTTGGCCACTGCTGAGGTGCAGACAGTTACAGAAGGCATAAATTCTCTGCCACACTACTTAGACACTTGGATCTATTTGTGGCTTTTTTTAGCCATGTTACCACTTGCTAAATTTATATACATCAGGAGTTAAATTAAATGCAAAAAAGGTCATTCAACACCACAAAAAAATCACCAGCATGTTCAAATTGGTAACATAACAAAACCAGCAGTACAAGCTGCCAAATATTAAGAGTTATGATGCTATAGGCATTTTAATGTTTACTGCAAAGCACGCAGCTTGGAAAGAGAGAATTCAAGCATCTGTTATGTCAACTCACAGCCTACACACACAATCTTTCAAAAGAAGTAATTTAAGTAATATAGGAACTGAAGGCTCCAAATAGGAATTGTTACAATACATAGTTATTATATCTCAATTACTGCTTTAGAACATTTTTTCCCTTTGTCTCTTCCATGTTAAGATGCTTCTTCTAATTACTAGCAAAGTTACTGAAGTAAAGCACTGTATTACTATTAAGAGAAGCAGCACTTAGGAATGTAAAGGCAATTAAAAATTTTTAACAGGGTCCATTTGTTTAGAAAGTAATTTCCTTATTGCTAACACAGATTTATCACCTTCCTAAATCAACCTGATTTGATTAATTTCAAATAAGGCATATCTCCAAGTATTTTTAAGGCAGTTATAAACAAACGCTGAAGAGAAGCAGCTGATAGTACCCGATATATAATTATGTACTCCCATACTGTAACAATCAATATACCTGTAATCACGTGATATTCAATCCATAGAATGGTATGGAAAGTCATGTTTCAGATCAGAGATGACTTGTCAATACTAGTTCAGAAAACACACTACTCTACCCCCTGCTCTTTTACAGGATGCTCTACTTTTCCATCAGGCTAGAGAAACTTTTTAAGTCTAATTAAAAAAATTACTATCTCTAGGAACTGCAGAGTGAAGCAAATTTCCATTACCTTTTTTTCTGGCAGCAGGCTCCAGTATCGTTGCCTGGACACATGGAATCTTTTTCAGGTGTCTGCATTGAGGCTATCTGAACTGCTGCACTTGTCATCTAAACAGAGGAGTACTTGGCAAGAAGCAGCCACTTGGCAATTTGCAAGCTTAAAAACTCAAAGTTTTGTCCAATTCAGACTGCAACTTCAGTTCCACAATAAGTCACTTGGACTCACTTTTAATCAATAGTTTAAACTCTCAATTTGCAATATATATTTCAGTGCTGAAGTTTCAGGTCTCTCTACTGAGTAAAAACTGTTTTAATTTTGCCATTATACAAGTATCACGATACATGTTGATCTATACCTGCAAAAATTCAAAGGGCAATTTTGTCAGTAAAAATGTTAAAACTAACATACAAGAAAGAAGATCATGCCAATTTTCAAGAAATCAATATTAGAGAAGGTGCTTAAGGGCATTACAGGCAGTCAATGCAGTAATGATAGACATGACAGCCAAAAGGATTTCGGGAAAGTTAGCATGTTAATAATTCAACATTCACTTTATGCTACTCATCATTTCAGACATCAGCTGCAGGCAAATTTGGATAACACAGATTTAAGACACCATCTCCAGCTCCACCAAAGGTTACTACTGCTCCTGTACACTGCTGGCTCTGAGACATGCCCTTGCTGGATTGAATAGCGATGGGAACATCTTAGCACAAAGACCCATTAAAAAAACACATTAATTGTACCAAGGGGGCAAACACCCTACTCTGTCATCCCATTTATGAGACAACTTGTCAAGATATCTTAAAAGGATTTCTATATTCCACAGCTCACATTTACCCCTTCACTACCATAAAGCTTAACGTGCATGTATTCTATACTAGTGTAACAAACTATCTGGATCAAACTAGCAATCCATAAAATAATCATGGCACACAAAGGAATACTCTTAAGTATTCAGGCATTTGCAGAATGACAACTGGAAGAATCAGATGAATTTAGTGGTTTAAAAGAAAAGCAGACAATTAGCTTGGGGATTACACAAATAATTCAGTAAAACCTACTACATAAAAAACAGACCCCCAGTCACAAAAACTCAGAAATAGGTACATGAATAGAAGACTGCTGATCTGAGCTTTCAAACAGATGCTGAACGCAGCAGAATGAATGCCGATTTCAGTAGGTTTCCACCCCGCCAAAACTGAAGAGCTAGCATTAGGCAACCAGCTGCCTGCCTATATTAAGGGCTGCCTATACATTAGTCCCCAAAACATCTCCCACGCCCTTCTGAGTGTCTCCAACATCTCTTCTATGACTGGAGACCATGGCCTTGTACTCTCTTTTCTGTGCAAATACCACCTCTGTAAAGGGATAGCTATGTGCTTCTCCGTTCTTCACAGAGTGGTTTGGGTTGGAAATGACCTTAAAGATCACCTAGTTCCAACCCACCTGCTGCAGGCAGGGACACCTCTTACTAGACCAGGTCGCTCAAAGCCCCATCTAACCTGTCCTTGGACACTGCAAGGGATAGGACATGCACAATTTCTCTGGGCAACTGACTCCAGTGCCTCACCAACCTCACAGTAAGAATTTCTGCCTAATATCCAATCTAAACCTACCCTCTTGCAGTTTAAAGCCATTATCCTTTGTCCCATCGTAGCACACCCTTGTCAAAAGTCCCTCTCTAGTTTTCTTGTAGGCCTCCTTTAGGTACTGGAAGGCTGCTCTAAGATCTCCCAGGAGCCTTCTCTTCCCCAGCCTGAACAACCTCAACTCTGTCAGCTTTTCTGCATAGGAGAGGTGCTACAGCCCTCTAATCAGCTTCATGGCCACATATATATATAGAAAAATATATATGTGTGTTGTGTATATATATGCATATATATTTTTATATATATCCTCCACTCTTCCCTGGGAGTGGTGTGGGAATGACACAACAAACATTGTTAACATTTTGTTAAACTGTGCATGGAAGCTGAAGGCAATGGCATCACTGCGGAATGATGCTAATGGCTCCTACCATCTGATCATGCTCTAACTTGCAGAAAGGTGACAACTGTGCAGGTGCTTGAAGCTATGGCTTTATTAAAAGAAATGCATCTACCATTTCCTCCAAAATGCAGCAAGCCTGCCCTCTGAATCCCAATTATTTCCTGATATTTTGAAAGTGACCAAAATATTACTCAAGAGTGTGTTCACTCTCTGCATTCACAGAGAATTACAATAAGCTCAGCACGGGGACCACAAAGTAAACAAAGAAGAGTTACTACGATACTGCCAATATAATAACACATTCCATATCATGCAACTTAGTGTATCAATTTTATAATTAGCAACACCTATACTACCCAAAAGACAGCTCTGCAGTAAACATTAGCTACAAGTAGCAACCCACTTGACTATTTTAGTTAAGGAACACAGCCACAGCTAGCTTATATACCTCCGATCATTAGTGCATTTCAACAGAAACATGCAGAAGTATTTAATACTTAATAAAGAGCCATAACATTCTGCAGGAGTAGTATAATATGCAAGCCAAGAAACTCAGAAACAGTACCATTTTACCAAAGTCTCAGTATTCATGCTTTGTGTCATCTGATCATGGACAATTTTGAAAATCTTACCTTGAACACAATACAAAAGTAAAATTTCTTCCAGATCTTTCTCTTTCTGATAAAGATTCACTTTAGAGACTCTTCCTTGCATATTAGGGGTGAATAAAGCAGAAGAGCCTGTGAGTCTGAAAGCAGTAAGATGGAAGAATTGACCAACTTCTCTCCTAGTTCAACACAACACTCAATAAAATCTCTAATTCAACTGCTTAATAGTAACAGCTAAACTGAAACTACTAAACTCCATGAACCACTGGAAGAGGCTAAGTTAGTCAGGAAGTTCCTCTTTGTCTATGGCAATGCAGCCAAACATCACGTGACAGCTTTTCACTCGTTAAAGATGAAAGTATGAAGTGATCTAAGATACCAACCATTTGATGGCAACTACTTGCCAAAAAACTCCCACTTTCAATACGTACCACCTTTACAGATATCATGTAAGCACATCCATTTCCAAACCAGGAATACGTAAACCACATGACAGCGAGAGCCTGCATACAATCACGTGTGAATATGCATGTTTAAGTGCAGAGATAATGAAGAAGTCTGGCATACTAATGCAATTGTTTACAATAACATACCCACATCCTGGATGAAAAGGAAAAGAAAGACAAAAAGCTAAGATTCCAACTTACTTTAAAGCACAGAAATCATGACAAGGTAGCCTGTTACTGGCTGCTACAGATTTTTGAAACCGCACAAGCAGAAACACACCTAAGCTCTCTTGGTTACAAGAAAGAAACAAGGTTGCATTTCCCCCAAAACCATGAGAAAGGCTACCACAGTTAAACCCACCACGCCTTCAAAGAACAGAGTATTATTTCTCCACCAAGAATCTGACTAAAGTATTAAACGTTCTGGAGACTGTCTGCACGTAGCATCTAAGATGACAGTTCACTTCTCTCTTTATCCAGGCTTCTGAAAAGAAACTAATCTCAGAAAAACTGAGATTTAGTTTCATTATCCAGCATCTTGCTTACTCCTCCCTCCCCAGTACTTTCAAATGCTTTACAAATCACTTCATTTTACCACAAGGTTCAGAATACCAAAGGCAAGTAAGAAAAGACATATCGATAACTATAATGTTCTAAAACTTCATCTTTGACACTGAAAAATAGTGTTTTTCCTTTCTTACATTAAATGTTTATTCAATGAACATACCTTGCTTATTCCAAGCCTACTCAATAGGCAGATTCCAAGTAACTAGTGCTTAATATCTATAACAAGAGTAAGTCATTATGTTAAAGCTATTTTACTCAGTAGACAGTAGACCTTTGAGGAGCTCTGGTTGTAACTGCTGTCCAGACAGAGAATGAACCATTGGCCAGCTACCCTTTAAAATGACTCCTCAACCAGTTTTCGTTTGTCCAGTCATCCTCCCATTGAGACTGTAGATAGGAGTATCCTGTGGGACACCAAAACATCTTGCTACGGTCAAAATAAAAAAAAAAAAAAAAAAAATCACTGCTCTATCCTCAGCTGAAGACCTAGACAGAAGGCAGTCAGGTCGGTCAAGCACGACTGACCCCTGGTAAAGCCAGGCAGACTGAAAACAAGTCACCTTTTTCAAAAATGTTTTTCTTGTTTTACTACAGATTTATATAAACTATTTATTGATAGTGCTATCCAAATAAAGTAGTATTTAGTGTTTTTATTAAGTGAAACAGAAAGCTTTCTTTATTATATAACATAGCAAGGATGCCTGAAACAGAGAACAGGAACCATTTCTATGCTTCAACAATTTGCAGAATTCAAATGTTCCGGAGCCTAAATACAAGAACTCTGTGCATTAAAAAAAAAAAGCAGGTCTCAACACGTGAAACACAGCCATCAAACAATTGAGTTTCTGGATAATTTTCAAGGTATCTAGCTACAAGACAGTAAATAGTGGTGATTATAAAAGGGAAAACTTGGTCTTCATTACTGTATCTAAAATTTATTACAGAAACAGGTGGCTGAGAAAGGGAAGAGAAAGAAGTGGAAAAGAACAGCAAATGACCAAGAAAACTCAAACATATTTCATTACGGACACTATAAAGCATTTCTAGAATTCAGATTGCTTCCATCTTTTCAGACAGCTTGAATTTCTCCCCAACCATAAGGCAAGAGACCTCCAAAACTGAACGAATACGGAAACTCCTGGACACAGAATCAGCCAGTGCCTGACAAACAACTGCAAACTCTATTCTTTACTAGTGATGACATTACTCAAGTTTCACCCAAAATAGTTCAGTCCATTTGCAGTTCATCAAAACTTAGGCTTGAAACAGGGAGTGGGTAAGACACTCTAACAGCACATTAAGCGGTGACCAACACCACAGTGGATGAGCTGAGGCAGACCTCCTATCCCCCAAGGAAATTTGCAAATGCGACAAAATGCACAGAAAAACAGCTTGACTTGCTCAGAAACTTTCTGACAAACTCCTTACCACGACCTTTGCTATGCAAAGTTTTGGTTTCTGTTGTATTCTCATGTACCTACAGATATTCTTGTCAGCAAGTGCTGGTATTTAATTAAACCGGAATGACTACTATGAAGGGAGTCATATAAACATCTGCAGCAGGCTATGCATTTGGAGAAAATCCAAAAGAGGCGATGGACCTTTTTAATTTTGTTATAATAGATGCTTTAATGTCAACGTTCAGTTGCACGCTGTTTTACTTTAGGACTGAAACATGGCTAGTGACACTGCAAACATTGTCACAGCTATGTGACTTCTCTATGGTCTTCTCTTCATCAGCAGTAACATTCCAAGTAAATATAGAACTTCCATTCACAAGATAGGTCATCAGATATCCAAAATACCAGTGTCAAGAACCAACATTAATAACTACACAAGAACCTCCTTCGAAACACCTCAGCGTGCAGTCTTACAGTAAGTTAGCTAAGTTCAGCTAAGCTGAACTGGTAACTGCTATAAGCCCACCCCCTGTCATGGGTAGTTTCTACCCCAACTTTGGCATCAGTAGTTGCTCTCATATCCTCATGCAGCAAGCTGATTCAAGACGCTAAACTAAGAGAAAATTAATCTCAGCAATGTGTACCTAACAGACGCACATTACCCAACTTTTACTATGAGATGAGACAAAGCCACGTATCAGCATGAGAAGGAAGAGGATCCTGCACATGGTCAGAAGCAGAAAACTGCAGAAATACAACAGCACTAACACACTTAGGTAATTATACAAGAACCTCTTCCTTAATGAAAGTCATGATTATGAGTGGGTTCCAGAAGCAAATGCCTGAGTGTGTGCAGAGGCCTAGCCAAGAACTGTATCAACACTGAAAAGTGGTGAAAAACCAAGCTATTCTAAGGACCTTTTACTAAAGAGAGGAATATCAGATACTCACCAACTAGGCAGCATGCAGCAGAAATCTGTTTGGGTAGAGGGAATGAACTCCCCATAATGAGAGACAAAACCAAAGCTATACTATGTACAGTAAATGACTCAGCTTCCAAGAAGACGCTATACCCATTGTTTTTAAACAGCTGCAAAAAGTAACAGCACTGCCTGGCTGACGAGCAAGCTGATATATATAGTGCCCAGCACTCTCATCAAGGTAGCATAAGATTTAATGACTAGAAAACAACACAGAGAAACTAAGCTTCACCTGAAGCTACATGAACTCTCCCATCTATAGAATTTTGAAGGCACTACCCTTTGACAGTTGACTGTAATAAGCTTTATTGCTTTTTTCCCTCTTAATGTAAAAATTAATCTGGGTCACATCAGTTCACTCTAACTTTCCTTCTCTGAACAAGGCAGTTCAGTCAAAGTATATCCTTTCAGTCATCCAAGGACTTTTCAAGAATCTTTGCTGAGGCACTGTTGCTTCTTCAGCAACAGTGATGCAAGTCTACCAATGCCATGACACCTTAAATCCATAATGCACTAAGTTTTCCACTATCTGCAGGACTTTTTACCCAATTCAGGGTGAAAAAACCCAACAACTTGCACAGCTCAGGAAAAAGCACTATAGACTAAATCTTCTCTCATTCCCCCCAGTCCTTCTCAAGAGTGGATTCAACAAGAGAAAATGAGCCCAAAGAAACCAAATATAAACAAAAGTAAGGTCAGAGAATGAAGACTAACAGCAAGAAGCTCCTCCCCACCTCATCCAGCAATGTCAGTGGTCAATTTTTACTTTCTGAGTTTTACTCATGCCAGTACCAAGAAGAGTCAGGACACCTCTGAAAGGCAAGCAGAGGTAGTGGCAGGCAGCAGAACTTGGTAATAAACGGCAGTGCACTGTATGTACTGATAAAAATCTTTAACATGATGAACAGACAAATGAACAAAAAACAGATCCCCATGATGAGAGCAAGAAGGAATACTCCTTGCTGAATACTGTGCTCTGCCTACTCAAGTATTCTCTGGCTTAGCTGAAGTTATCAGTGAATTTATGTAATAAGTTCTTTAGAAAGCATTGTAGTTTTCCTCCTTACTAGGAACACTACTCTTCATATCCTCTCCTGACTTATTTCAGCTTCTGTCTTGAAGTAACAGTATCAGACTTTGACTCAAGGAAAGGAGAGGATAAACACTAACTGGAAAAAAACAACTTCTGACATTGGAACAAAATGAACTGCGCAGAAGAAAGTTTCCTCACAGGTAGGCCTGGTTTACCACTTCTTATTGAACTAGCAGTAGCTTAAGATGCCGACTACTAAAAAGAAGAGAAATAGCAGAAAAGGATGATGGAGTTTCCAATACAGTGTTCTAGGACCATTACCTGACTTTAGAAAGGCTTTAAGCACAAATCTGACAACTCATGACAGATCTAAGCTGTCACATGTGCTTTGTATGCAAGAGTTTGTTTTTATCAGTGCTTCAATAAACAAACAAACAAGACCTTTGGAGGAAGGGACAATGGGGAGAGACCTATTAACAAGTTTTCCACATCAGCTTCCTATTCCTTGTGAAACTTGACAACATAATCAGGTTTCAAGTCTGGACAAACTTTAAGACACTTTTCCGAAAAATTAGTTACTTTAGCTATGGCACTGCTACCCCAAGTTTTTGTTTATACAAAACACATCTGAATCTCCTGAGCCTGAACAAATCAAAACAGTGAAAAAAGATCACTTCCAGCAGTAACTGAACCCCACATTCCCTCTGTACAGATTCAGAAATACAGAAAACTTCAGACTGAAAATCGTATGGTTATTAAATACATCTGTGAATAGATGGTATTTTTCAAGGAATTTTTTTTCCAAATATGAATTAATAAAGTACAATTGCAGAGTACCTTCCAGAGTGACATTTTTCTAACCATGTTAAATTCTGTTTTCTGCCACTGGCACAGCACACGAGCTAATTTTAAGAATCCTGAACTATACCAGAATTTTATTTCTCCCCCTCTAACTCCAGAACTAAAGCACCATTTTCACCTCATGTTAAAAAAAAAAACACAAGAAACTGTTTCAACTGCTTGTAACTTTATCCCCTTCCCTCCAAAAGTCAGATATGCTAAGTTGACAGCATTCCTTTTTTTCTTTAAATTAAGATAATACTGTAACAATAGTCAAAACCACAAAATAAGCTGTTTTGGTTAACGACAGCTACTATATTGAGTTCATTAAATATTTTAGAGAAGTTCTCCGGCCTAGAATTACTTGTGTTTGCTGCATTCTAGTTAAGAAATCGAGATGTCATTCTATTGGATTTCATGTTACAAACTAGATATCGATCTTCAACAGCTCTTAACCGCCATTACTTTCACACTCAAATACTCTACGAAGACACATAATAGTATAGACATGGTTCAGCATAAGAAAGCAAAGGCCAAACAAAAGTAAAATCAAGATTGTTTACTATGATATGAAAGTAAGATACAAAACACCATTGTCACTATAGCAGAGTCGTAACTATCCTTTCCTTCCCCATCACACACAAGCCTAATTATTATTTCAATTTTAAAACATAGGAAGATTTTAAACTATCACTTCTACCACTTATGGAAAAACAGATGAGCTCTCAAGGCCTGCCTGCAGAGGAGACTGCACAGCTATTTGACTCTAGCAAACACCGTGAAACATCTCTTTCCAATGTAATCATCCACAAAAGCGGTATGCTTGTCTTTTCCTTGATCCCACAAATTACTCGTAAGAGACAGACACATTGAACTGCTTCCAGTTTCTTTACACTGCAAGAGATGCACAGAATCTTAAAGAGGGCTAGTTGGAAAACTCACACAAAGCAAACAATTCCTATTATTAATGCATTTTTTAAATGACTGAACGCTTATGAACTGGAGGTTATCTTTTGAACAGCAGTTTGAATTGCGGTGCACTTACAGAGGATTTACAGAACAGGTTTCACACTCCCCTCTTCCTCCCAGCTCTAGCTATTGTTTTCACAACATTGTTTTCATCTTGTTTATGTATAAAACCTCTATTATTTGAAGTATTGTGCACAACCTTCTACTTGTTTAGAAAGTGCTCCTCAGAGTAACATAATCAGACACAACCCAGGCTTATAGATGAGTCCAATAAATTCATCCACCAGCGTAAGCAATCAGCAAAGAAAAGAGCAGGAAAGACATTATCTCAGAGAAAAGGAAAAGTGAAACAAAAAAACCTCTTGCTGTAATGTGTCTCCTGGAAAAGTGATAAAGGCACAGAAAACATGACAAGCTAGTAAATGGATAAACTTCCCATCTGAGGAGTCCATTTGATATATGTATAGGCAGTAGTCCCACAATTACTGAATAACACTCATTGAGTGTAAATCCCACCTGTAATTAGACATTGTTAATAACCTCCTTAGAGGCGTCACTTCAGTTCTTACTGACAACACCCAAAGTGAGGCATTTGTGAGCCTTAACAGCCTGTACTGTGCACTGGGGCTCTCTTGAGCTAGATGGAGCTGCTTTACTTTCCAAGATGAGGGACTGAACACTATCTGAGGGAGTAAATGGACTACCTCTGCTAGGTCTGGATTCGAGTTTTACAAGAGCTGAAATAAAAAAAGAACTTCATGTTTCCTTTGAACATGCACACTAAGAAACACTTTCTAGTGAAAAGTCAGCTATGAACAATTTTATCAAATGTTCCCCAGAGAACCAAGCTTAATGTCAGACACCAGAAACCAATGCCTGCAACTAGTGCCATATCTAAAGTGAAGTCTTGTGCACAAGCTGGTATGCAGAGCACCTTCTGACCAGGATAAGATTCTCCTCTCGGGAACTAGAACAAATAGTACAGACATATTTTATTATTATACTAGGGAAAGAGAGCAGGAGAAGAAAGGACACAGAAAAAACCCTGAGTAACATTTGTGCTATATTCACCTTTCATACCTTTTACAGAAGCTCTCTGAAGGCAGTGCTTAAAGACCCACTTCAAACAGAAGCAAAAGGAACAATTTCTTTAGCTTTATACACTGAAGACAGAACTCTCAAAACAGCCCACAGTACCACACAGTTTCAGTACAGTACTTCTCATCTGAAAAGTTTCAAAGCACATTACATTTTCAGCAGTTTTTCAAGGTCACAAGGGAAATCACAACCACAAGTCCCTGCCCCCTCCACTTGCTAATCCACCACCCTCTAAATCCAGTCTAGCTGTACCCCAGAGATTTATGCAATGTCAAAACCCTCATTCACTTCTCTCCTAGAATCATGGTCCAAAACTACTAGATGCAGCACCATATATACATCTGCAATATACAAAGGCAACTTTACACCTGTCGATATTTAACAAGCATGTTGAATACCCTGAAGAATTTCATCTATTTTATAAAGAGATTTTTAGCACCTCTTAAGAAGCTGCCATGAGGAACACAATTTCCTATTTCCAGACAAGTTGCCTGAAATGTTGAGGGGCAATGTTTAACTCTTCTGGAAGAAACTTTAAACAGTGGTAATTACTTTTTAAAAACAAACAAACAAACACACACACACACCCCAACAGTAAAACAAGAAATAACATTAGTGGAAAATAAAATAAAACCCCAGCAAGCCAAGCTATAGTGTGTGATCTCTGCGTCCCCACAGTTTCACTGAAACACAACTCACAAGTTTACACAAGGGTAAATATTTAACAAATAATCAGGTCCTATGTGTTTTGTGGAAATAAACAGTCACATCGAAGAGACACATCCAAACTAGATGCAGCAGAAGCTCATCTGTGTTACCATCCCATACAGGATAGCAGGACAGATAGTGGCCCAAACACATGAGAATACTTACAGAAGTCACAATACCCTATACCCAGAAAAATCCAACCACAAGACAAAAAGCCACAGGAAGTCAGGCTTCATAACTTGCTGCTCACACAGCTAGTTTCATTCTTGATTAACTGAAGTAAAACCATGAAAGAACTACTTTTCAGAATTTATTGTAGTTTTAACACTGTCATTTTCACACAAAATTTCAAAACTAGGGACAATAATTTGGGAACAGATATTCAGTCACCAGTCAAGATAAACAAGCAATCCTTAGTCAGATAGCAGCAGGACAATTTCTGCAGGCCTGGCAACACTTAGGAGGCAGCAGAGGGTAGAACCCACTCCCCCTGCATAGCTCAGCACCCTCTGCAGTGCTCTAACATGCCTTTTAGAGACGCAGTGGGTACAGCTGTATTGGCACTTCAGTTTGAATTAGGAGCATGCTTTTGAAGTAAATCTGTCACCCACTTCCTGTATTTTAGTTCACATCTCACAGCAGTTTCTGAACACATGATCTGAACATCTCCAAGATTAACTTACATCAAAACTCTGGGAAAGCTTGGAACATATTCAGTCCACAGAACCAGACTACAATTAGTCTAAAATAAACCCCATGAAGTACACACACTGGGGACACTGAGTCTACCTAACTTACAGCTTCACTCTACAATCTTCTTCAGTTGCAGCATACTGCTTGCTAATGTAAATGCAATCAACGTGGCAGATACTGTCCGTTCATTTACGAGAGCCTCAAGCAGTACGAAGTAAACCTACAGACTTAAGCTGCCAACACGCACCTCAAAAGCCCTAGAAAGGAGGGCTGCACAGGGTGTTCCTTTTTCTGGAGTAATGATAGCAGCAGTGTGTCACCATTCATCCACTTTTGTTTCCACCTCTTTACAGGTTAGGAGTTTCAAAAGCTAGTGGGATACTTCTAGAAAAGTTTTCAGAATAAAATAAAAAATAACCCACCAAGATCTACATACTTCATGCATCAAATAACATTGAAAACACAACTCAATCAATGGCTCCACTGGATGTGGTGATTGGAAAGGAAGAGCAGCATGTGCTCAATAATGCTTTTTATTACTTGCACATCAGCTTAACCAACAAAGCCACCCAGAAGAGAGGTTTTTTTCTTTTTGAATAAGTTGACCAACATAATATTCCTTGTTTCACTTGAATCAAAACATCAGTTCTTTACAAATAGTTCCATCATTGAGAAGTTCTCTCCCATTACCAATTTTTCTCTTTGTATAAAAATTTTTAAATAGAAGATCATGAGTTTCAAACATATACCTGCCTTTAGCAGGACCAACAAGCTGGTGAGAACAGACCAAAGCGGTACTGCATGAATAACTTACAATAAAGTGCTACCTCCTCTGTTCGACAAATCATTACCATCTTACTTTATTACCTCCTTGCTAAAAACAATTAATTCATATGCTAACAATGCAGAGCCATGTTTGCTCTACATTCAGTAAAGGTCAAGTTCCTATACTGGGGTGCAGACACAAAAGTAGGATTATTGAAGATGACATTTTCTGTTAACACACTAATCCCATGAAAACAGCAAAGAACGAATGACACTTTCTTTTGTGATTTAACTGGAAGTTTGTGGTTATTGACATGTCATTACCATACTCATTAAAAAGCCATCTTAAACTCTCCAGTAGCCCAGACTGAAACATCCTTAAGCAATGCTTTTCTGATCTGTTTCATGTTAACTCTTGTAAAAATAGACTTAAGCACCTGGTTGTACTATTTGTTTGAAAGAAAACCCAATGAAAAAAGTTATTTCCCATCAAAGATGAAGAGAACCTACGCCAGGAGATAGTAATGTAGTGACATCATAAAATGACACACTGAAGTAATGTTAATGAGAAACTAATGGTGCACAGGGAAAAAAAAAGAGTTGTGGATAATATTTTTCATAGCAGAACAAAAATACCTGGGCCGAGTTATTTCCTTCAAAATTATAAGAAAGGCTGCTGTCTGCTGAGATATGGAGTTTTCCCTTCTGTCACCATTCTCTACATTAAAACATCTTCATGCTTTCTCTCCCAACACAGGGTTTTCCAAGAGCCAGAAGACTAATTTAACCTACACTTATTGGCAACCCTTATGTTTCAACATGCCAATGATGTCTCAAGAAACTGAGATGAGCTGAACTGCTCAACTCAAGAAACTAGAGATGAGCTACCCCAGCTCAGTAATTTCTTACCATCTCATGAAGATTTTCAGACCAGTTTACTTCTGGAGTGACACTCATTAATTCTTCAGAATTTTTATTTGACTTTATCACAAGACACAAATACAAATGTGTACTAGGTTTAAGCAAATTACAAGCAGTTTGAATGAAGTTTCCCATACTAGATGTCTGTCTAAGGCTGAAAGACATCGTCCAAACAGCTAAGGTGTTTGCAAAGTTGTCTGTTAAGTAAAAGCAGTACTGATAATCTTTTTGGAAACCTGCACTCTTGTTCTTCCATTAGGGATCATCTTTCAATTTCTCCTTTCTGGGCTTCTCTAGTCAGATGTCATTTTATTTGGGTGGTTTGGTTTTTTTGGTGGTTTTTTTTTTAATTAAGAAGCTGCAATTACTGGTCCAGATTTTGACATTAAATTCTCTGAACATTTTATGTATACCTGATATGCTGTAGGTCAGGGCTAAACCAGACTCCTCTAAGTTGCATAAAACTTTTATGCTGCATGTACACTGCTAACAGACAGTGAGAAGGAAGAAGTCACAATTCACACCCTGTACAGCTGTAAGCCAAATCTTGAACACCATCAAGCATAAATTGAAGCACAGAATTAACAAAGTAATACACAGGGAAGGAACCGAGACAGCAAAAATTTTTATTTCAACTGTTTTCCAAAGAAATCCCCATTGCTCTCCTCCAACTTACTGAGAAGACCAATATTCAGACTGAAGCAATGGAATTGCTAAAAGGCCCAAGATCTGAAGAATGCTTTTTTTTTACAGGGGAGTAAAGTGCATTCAATTTGAATGTGCTGAACTCAGAGAGATCAGTGGACAAGTGACAAAAACTAAAAAAACAAAAACCAAACAACATAGAGCATATTTGATTAAGATAGTGGGCAGAAAGAATCAATACTAGGGAAAAAAACCCAACTATGGACACAAAGATGTGCATGACCTGTTACAGTAATCACTCTCCACAATCCAAACATGGAGTTAGAGATTCGATTCTTTCACCAAGGCCTTCCCATTCTCTTGGAAGAGACTGTGCTTGTAAAAACCAATGGTTAGCTAGTTATCTTCCAGTGCTGACTGGAAAAGAACAGCCATTTCCCACTTCCTAAGCTACAGCAGTAGACGTGTATGGCAGATTTAAGCATTCCTGCTGGACTGATGATGCAAGGAACTACCAAATGATCCATTTTGATTTTTAGTGTTTTTTTGAAAAGAAACTCAAAACCACAAGACCAAACCAAACAACAGAAACCACACTGACAAATCAAGCTCATCCCCACCCCGCTGAACACTATGGCAGCACTCAGCAAGGTGTGCTGCAGTTTGCTCCATTTAAGGACATTCAACACTCACTGAACACTGTTCTATGCACATCCCCATCCCTTGCTGCAGTCTAAATAAGCCCTGCTCCAAAGAATAATACAAATACTTCATATACACAGATTTTTACATCCACTACTAAGAATAGATTTTAGTGCCTTTCCCTTTTGTAATATGGAGGCAACGCATTCACGTAAGAAATACTCACTACTCTCCACTGGACCCCTGAGAGCAGTAGTTTTTGACAGTGAGCATGTGAAACGATTGTTCAACACACAGATTTCACAAGCTTTAATTTTAATTGCGATAGGCTTTTATTTCTTGAGACAAGTTTACTAAGTCAGAATCAGTGATTATCACTGGAAAAGTTTAAAAGAGCAATGCACACCAGAGACAAGAAGAGAACTGGATTGTTCAGGGTAACTACAAGACTGCTCGTTTCTTTCTCTCATTCCTTACCTGACTAACTGATCACCTCATGGCTACCACTCTAAAAGAAAAAAGGGTTCTCAGCACCCTCTATGCAGCTCTCTCCATACTACATTAATTACATTTCCCTCATCCCGATGTTGTGTGCCTTAATTAAATCACTACCCGATGTAACAGTCTCCCCTAAATATGTGCAGAACAACAGATGAGGGGCTATGCAAATAAACAGGACAAACTATCCCAAACTTGCAGAACATGGGATAGACACAAGTAATTACTGCTCGTTTCCCACTGATCCAAGCAGGTTGCCATTCTAAATGGATCATCTCTTCACAAATCTCTGACCCTCAAATGTTGATGCACTAAATCCTCTCTCAAACACAAATATATGTCCAGTATAGAAGATTTCATATCCTCTGGATACGTGCACTCAGTTAAGCATTAAGATATAGAAAATGCACGTAATAAATACATATAATGCTGGAACCCCTGAGCCTACACACACAGAGGAGCTTGTCTACACCACACTAAGTGCTTTTTTTTAGCTGCTGACCTGTCAACACCATTATGAGTGCTAGTTTCAGCAAAAGTTTACTCTCAAAGTTAATGGTCAATTTATCCAGTGAAACAAACAGAACAAAATAAACAAACAAAAAAAGCACTTTACCAGAAACCCCTCGACTGTCCTGTAACCTCCTTTAATCCAGTAATATTCATAACAGTAATAAATTACCTCATCTTTATTCACTTTTTTCATTTTCATTAGGTGCCATAACTATAAAATACTTCTCTCCATACTATGAGCAGCGAAGAATCCCCACAGCCTCCAACCTGTACAGGACGCTGGAGCCAGTTCATCATCCCTCCCCCATGCCATTTCAACTTTTCATAGCCTCAGCCAAAAACGCCTGCCTCCCCTCTCTCTATACACAGACTAACTAACTCAGCAATACGAAAACTCCAGTTTCCCTTTTGCACAAATACCATTCCCCTGATACACACGTGTATACATAGCCTAACATAATCTTCACCCTGTATACAAATTCATCCTTCGCCCCGTTTTCAACCATACCCAAATATCCACCCAAGCCCCCTCACTTTCTTATAGTCCACAGTCATCCTTGACATTTACCTACAAGAAGACAGCATTTGATGACCTAACAGACAGAAATTCAGACTGCCTGATATCTGTCAAAAACACATATAACTACAGTTCTACAGCTCCCCAGGACATGCACAGACTTTTCTCCAAACAGCACCATCATGATCCCAACATGTAGCAATTGCTACATGTTTTCCCATTTGTATTCCATGGACCAAACAACAAATATCCAGCCTTTCTATCTCATTACAGGTGAAACATCAACTCACAGTTCCTCTCAAGTTCCCAGGACACAGACCACGTTGCTTGCTGCTCTAGCCCATCTCCACACACCAGACGGAGAGCTCACTGAGCTAGTGACAGCCGGGCATCTCTCTCAGCTCCCAGTGTGAGCAGCAGACAAACCAAAGCACAGCAGCAGGAACACGCATGACTTGCTGTCCACATACCAGCTCATATTACACACGAAGGTCTCGCACATTAAGTCTAACCACACTGGCCACCAAACAAAACAAGTTCAGAACCTTGTAGCAACCTGTTACCACTGTGCCTGTAACTTGTACACAGGCTTCCCTACCACGCAAAGCTTAGCTCCTCCACAGCCTTTAGATGCCTGCCAACTTACCACCTTACTTCTCACAACACACAGAAGCCTGTTTACCTATCACTCCTAAATTCACTGGCCTTCCTATACCACTACTCCCAAATACATGTGGTTTCACCCACTACCTGCATCCCCACGGCATAAACACATCCCTCAACCTACCGCAGCACACAAAACAAGACAGGTACTGATTTTTCTAGCTGCCTCCAACTCATCAAAATGACTCCCTCCTTCCGAGGGAGGCAGTATTGTAAATTATAGTAAAAGTATATCGATTGGGCTCCCAGAGCCAGCAAGCTCCAAACTACGAGCAAGAACTACCTTCAACTCTTTTCTCCTAAAGACTCTCAAGCACTGCCCATCTGCCTGTGACTTCATTCCCAGCTCGTCACAAGCACCCAGGCCTCCCGGCAGCTTCCCCCGATACCGGGGCCGTGCCCGCCGCTCGCCACCTTACACCACCCCCACAGCCC
>VZTI01000418.1:57954-136418 GCA_013397865.1 Struthidea cinerea
CCTCCCTCCCGCCGCCACGTCCCCTCCCTCCCGGCGGTGGGGTTTGCCTGCAGGCCATTGGCTCCCAGCGCCGCCACTCCCGCAGCCTCTCTCGCCCCGGCCGCCGCTTCGCCAAGGGGGCGTGAACCGATCCGCGGGCGCCTTCTTCTGATTGGTCGCCGCCCCTGCCAATCAAGCGCCGCCGGCGGGACAGCAGAGCGCGGCCCGGCCCGCGCGCCGAGCCGCTCCGCACGGCGATTGGTCGCGGGGCGGGCGAGAGGCGCGCGACCTCCGCCGTGCCCCACGGGGGGCAGTGGGGAGTACCCGTATGTGCGCGCGATTACATCACCGCCAGCCAATCAGAGTGCGCGGAGGCCGGTGTCCCGCCCGCGGGGGGCGGGGCCTTGTGCCCCCGGCGGGAGCCGCTGCGCCTCGCACGCCCCGGGAGGCGGGGGGTTGGAGGCTGGAGGCAGGAAGGGAGAGGCGGGAGCTGGGGTTACTGCCGTTGTCGGTCCGGTGTGCCGGGGCTGCTGTTGTTACTGCACCAAAGAGCGAGGCTGGAGGTCTCTTGGTCCTCTGCGTTCCCGTCTGCCCGCGGGGCTCGAGCGCCGTGTCCTGGCTCAGGGAACGGAGGGGCCGCGGCCCCGCTCGGGTGCCCGAGGGAGGCGTCTCGGGGCCGCCCTTGGTACCCCACCGAGCCCTGCTGACACCGAGGCCGCCTGAAGAGCAGAATCACTGAGTCACAGAATCGATTAAGTTGGAAAAGACGCCTGGGTTTATCGAGTCCAACCCGTGACCGAACACCACCGTGTAACTAGACCATGGCACTGGATGCCACATCCAGGCTTTCCTTAAGTACCTCCAGGGATGGTGACTCCATCACCTCCCTGGGCAGCCCTTTCCAATGTGTAATCTTCCTTTCTGTGAAGAAATTCTTCCTGATGCCTAGCCTAAACTTCCCCTGGCACAGCTCAGGGTTATTTCCTCTCGTCCTGTCAGTACTTGCCTAGGAGAAGAGGCCGAGCCCCACAGCCTCCTTTCGGTGCTTGTAGAGGGTGATAAGGTCACCCCAAAATCTCCTCTTAGCCCTGAGTCACGGCAGGTGGGAAGTGCAGGAATGGGCAGCTGCTCCCGCCGCCGGCCGCTCCGGCTGCAGCGACAGCCTCGCCGCGGGAGGCCGTAATGAACACCCTGCGTGGGCTCGCCTGCCCTTCAGCTTCTTTCTTGCCCCAAACCAAAACTGTTTATTCAGGAAAGAACATGAAAATCTGTCTGATCCTACGTAATCCCGTGCTATTCCCACCTTTCTCACTCAATGGCTGGCTGAAGCCAGCTGCGGTTCACTTCGCTGGAGAGGGACCCGCTCCTGCCCCTACAGCTCTGTATGGCGGTTCAGCTGCTGCAGTCATACCCTACAGGCTTTCCTTGAAAGCTGGAAGGGATATCCTTGCCTTACACTCCCGAGAACCCAAACTTTAATGTGCTGTCTGTAGAAACGGCATACCACTTCCCACACCATGGTCCGCTGATGCCCTTGTGCCTTTCCTTACTCTGAGGTGTTTCCTCCGCACACACTGGATACATCAGCATGAATGAACACCGGTCACACGCAGGACTTGAGATCACGGCTGTACAGTTTGTATAGCATTTTTATTTATTCATCTGTTCGTTTTCTGGAGTGTTTTCAAAAGGAACTGACCCTGAAAAAGATGGGAGCTTTTCTGTCTGGAGTTAAAATTCTCTCCCAGTCTTCCACATAGGTACATGATGGGATTATTTTTCATGGGCCTCCGGAGTTAGATCCACAGTACAGAAAATACTGTGCACCTTTTACCTTTAAGGTCAGCACCACCACTCACATCAGAAAATCCTTGCACAGAGCTCTGAGAGTGCTTTTTTGCTCAGGTGACTGATGCAGCTGCAGCTCTAAGAGCTGAAGCTTTGCTTTCTGTGCTTTCAAATGCATCCACACCACACCGGGAAGATGGGGTAGTTCACTCCTGTGCGACAGTGCTGCTTTCCACAGCTCCCTACCAGCTGATAGAGCTGAATGAGAACGAAACCTATATTGCCTCAGCACAGGCACTCGTGAGCCAGTTCAGAAAGAGCCAGAATGCTGAGACTGCGATTACCCTTCTGTCATAGAAAACTTGTTCACAGACAAGCTAATTTGAGTGCCCAGACCCAGCTGCCAGTCAACCTAGTTAACTTTGCAGTGTCCACATGATCTGGGACTCAAGATACTTTTATATAGCTAGGGATCTTTTTTCTTTCTTTTTTTTCCCCTTTCCTCAGGGTTATATCTCATAGTCATTTAAATATAATTCATGTATTATTAAAGCAATGACAAATCTGGCTAAAAATTGCTGTATCTTTGGGTTGATGAATGCAAAATTTATTTAGCCTAGATATTTCTTGGATTTTTGAAACTGTTTTTATTTCAAGAGATTCACCAGGATTTTTTTGCGAGCTTGACACTCTTTAAAGTAATGGTATATCCTGCACAGATTTCAGCAGGTATGGAACTGGGCTGTAATTTTATCAGGTCCCTGTTTGCACCCCCTACTTTGCTTCTTGGCCACCTGCCAGAGTGATACCCTAGGTAGCATTAGATAATTTTGCTCAGTATGAACATTGTATACTCAGCTACTACTGACTCTTCCATCTAATTTACTGTAGCAGCCACTCTTCCCCCAGTGACAACTAAAATAAAAATGTACAGAAATACTACAAGAAATCGCAAATTAGTCTTTCAGCTGTCATTCAAGCCTTCTGACCCTGCCTTTCTCCTTGCTTCTAGGTTTTACAGGGGTTCTGATCCCCTTCATTTTACCTGTAGCTCTAACTGCATATATAATTTTATAACAAATTTAGGAAAAAAAAATACTTCCTTTCCATACAATCTCACTAGCTGCACAACCTTTACAGAATGGACTTCCCAAAATAATAAATATTACCCTACATTTTCTCTAAAGTAGTAAGTGATATCCCCTACTGGTTTTCAAACATGGCCTGCTTAAATGTTAGAGATTAACTGAAAACCTACACTGTGCACATGAGTCCATAACCCAGCGTAAACAGCACATTCCTAATCAGTAGAAAATGTGCATATCTGGCTGGTTTCTGTGGGCTAAAACTCAACGCTGGCATTGCTCAAGATGTGTGTGTGGCAAGAAGCAAGCAGCAGTGACAGGCAGCAGGGGAGGGCGGTGAAGTAATAAGTAGGTGAAATAATGGTTTGTATGTGGCAATGTGGAGTTAATGGCTAATCCAGGGATTTTGTGCCATTTCATGGCTGGCCCCAGTTAAGCTTCGTTTAAGATTACCAAGGCAGGATATTTGTGGGAATACATGTGTATTATGATTGACGGTGTATATGATCGACGGTGATGTGTGCATGCCTGAAAGAGTCGGCATTTTTTAATACATGCAATGCCCATTTTATTCTTAGCGGTGATGAAAATAACTATGAACTACAGAAATGGTAATAAATGGGAAATAGATAGTATGGGATAAAGGTAATTTGCAAACAGCTTTGATACTGCACTAAAGAGGAATGAAGGTGAGTTCTTATACAGAGTTTTTAAAATTCCCAATTTTTACTATTCTATTGTTACTGGTGAGGAGATTCATCCTTTTAGCAGTAGCTGTCAACAAATCTCAATAATTAGATTTGTTTAATGTTCAAATTAATGAGCTTTAAATCAGGTCCTGCCAAAAACCAGTACCTTTGGCAAGCTACTTGATCTGACAGTGTTTTCATGTAATTTTCTCAACTTTTACCTCTGTTTTTAAAATGTTAGCTGTTGTCTGAAGCACGCGTACATCTAGTGTTTTAACTGGCCTTCATACTGGTTTGACAAATGGTGACTGCTCTGGTTTCACAAGGAGGCATTCTCAGACACTGACAGTATTCATGGTACATGGATACTTTTTTATCTGCAAAGCAAACAAACTCTTTCATTTTCAGCTGAGTAACTTCCCATGGAAACTAATTCACTAAACAACAGTAGTTAGTTCTTCACCACTTCCCTGTGTACCCCTTCTAGATTACACCATCTGTGAAGAAAGGAAGGAAATCACCACAGATAATAAGGTCATCTTCACATTAAGAAATGAACAAAGAAAGTTTTGAAACATTCATGTACTATTTCACCTTGGTTTTGCTCAACAAGAGGAAGATTAAAAGTTAATACAGCCATGGGGAATAGGAAGAATGTAGGATGGGTAGCAAAGAAAAAAAGGACAGATACAAAGGCAAAAAAGTAACATCACTGTGTCAAAATGAAATAACTGAAAAGTGTATATACTATTTCTAGCATTTTGGGGAAAAGGAGGAATTTTAGAAAACAGTTCAGAACACCCTCCTTGTGCTAAAAGAAAACTCAGTTCCTAACCAGAACACGTGGATTAGGAGGAATTTGCAGTTGAGCAAACACAGAAGTAAAAATAAAAGCGTGTGGTAATTTTCTGTGTTAAAGAAGCAATGTTCTGCAAATAAAAGGTAAGTAATAAAACAACTCAAAATTTAGTTCCATTATATTTTTGGAAAAGATGGTTGTAGATTTTCCTGAGAGAAGAGGGCCCTGAGATCATTACAGATCCTAGATGGAAGGTTTGGAGGTCATTAGAAACTCCATATTGTTAAAGAGATGGTACTGCTTGGTTCAAAGAAATAGTCACTGAGATTTCCAATTCTCATTTAATAATTTGGGAAATACATGCTACTCATAGTTGGAGCCAGACATTCTGGACTGTGGTAGTAAATTAAATCCTCCTCCAAACTGTCACCGAGCCTGTAAAAAGTAACACTTCTGGATGGTTCAGGAATATGCCTTCCAAGGCCTGATGGTAAATAATAACCCTGGAGCAGGTGATCACAATTTGTGTGACGAAACCTACGGGTGAAAGAAAATAGAACATTCTCAACTTCAGAAAGGGAAACTGTGATAAGTGAAGGGATCTCGCAACAAAATCATCTTGTATCATGAAAACTTGAACTTGGAAGAAGCCTTAGGTACCTTGAAACCAAATGACTGGGATCCTGTATCTCACAGAAGGCAAAATGGTTTTGAGGTAGAGACTTCAAGCCATAAGTGGAAAAGAAGTGGCATCAAGAGAAGGGTAAGAATTATAAGCAGAGAGCATGAAACAGAAAAAAGGTCTGGTTCAGGAAGGATCTCAAACATCAATAAGTGTGAGAATGAAGGGAGAATTTATCTGGAAAATCAGTTTGATTTATGGTACATGGCATCTGAAAAAACAGCAAGATGTTATCTAGCTGTGACATAATATTGTAAGAAGGAAGTGATATTGCTTTCCGTTGAGGAAGAATTGGGGTTTAGAAATAGTCTACATCTGATTCTAAATTCTACATGCATATTTTTGCCTCAATTTTCAGTAAAGATGGCGATCTCGAACATGGGGTTAGAGGGCAGGATGGCTAATAGCTAGGAGGGAAAGGAAATTGCTAGGATTACTAATAAGATGAAAGTAAAACACAGTCTACAGCTTCTGGGCAGAAAGAACAGATAATGTCCATTCCAGAAGTCAGAAAATCACATCAAATGAAATCACTTGTCTGGTAGTAAGCTTTTTAAAGTAAGTATATCAGGAAATGAGAAAGTGTCTTATTTGTTTACTGAAGGTGGACCTTACCAGATTAACCTAAGATCTTCCTTTGGTAATATCATTCAACTTCTAGATAAAGGAGGAGATGACAGGAATTAACAGAACAGTACCAGAGACTAATGGAGGTGATGGATTATCCACAGAGGATAAAGCAAAATATAACGATCAGAAATTAGGTGTCTGAATAAAGGTTGTTCTCTTTTCTTCCTACCATCACAACCCTTCACACTCCCCTAGTGCCCAGGATAACTATTTGGCTTAAACCTACTAGATATTTTCCATAATGACACTGATACAAGAAAGTGGTGGGGAATAAATTTGTAAATGACCCAGTTCTTAGGGGTACCAACAGTAACGAAAACTAGGAAACCACATACATTTAAACTGATGGAGAAATAGAAATGCAGTTAACCTCAAGAGTATAAAAGCAAGACCTTAGTATCAGAAATTTCCTCTAGCTGCTGGGAGCTCATCACTCCAAAAAGATGGCAAAGAAGGACTGAATATTGTAGTTTATCACAGCATGATATGAAATGTCATTCAGCTTCAGCATTAGAATGACAAATGCAGTCTTAAGCATGGCTGGGCAACAGGTTAAGTGCCTTCACACAGGCACTTAATTGGCAGTGTGGAAGTACTTATTCGGAGATGCACACAGGCAGCCATGAGCTGGCTTTGAGATGTAACAAACTGAAGGGGTTGATGTGCCATGATTATATCTGTTGCCTTCATTTCAGCTTTGTTCATGTTGTTAAATTGGGTAGGGACAGACAGCCACAAGCTGTCAAGCCAGTTTGTAATTAAGCCATGACTTAGCATGGCTTAATAAGTTACTACGCCACAGACAAGCTGTAATAGCTGCCTGTGTGTGTGCTCCCAGCTCACCCAGCTGCCGGAGGAAAACGTGTTCATTTAAGCTATGATAGGCTGCCATAGCATCCTTGCTGATAAGGAACAATTTGCCTGGGTAACCCAGTAACTTGTGAGCATGTGTTCACACTCTTCCTCTCTGCCACTGGGAAGCTCAGAACTCAATGCAGTATTGTAGGTAGCAGGACACAGATCAAAAGTGTTAGTTTTGTTAACTTCTGGCTGAGATGTCTCCTGTTCCAGTCTAAAATATTGCTAAACATTTTGCTTTGATGTTAGAATACCACTTTTTGCTTAAACTACTCTCGTCCACCATCTCTAATGTGTCTTCATCTTTATTACTGCCCTGGTTTGTTCTTCACTGACTATCCAGACTTTTAGATTGTCTTTTCTACCTTTGACCAAAGTATTTTAAGAGAGCTTTGTGTGTTGTAAGATAGTCCAAAAGGTTATGCATGTCAACTGTAAAATATTTTTGTTCTTATCATCTTTTGAACTTATGTTATTGAAGAAGTCAATCAAATTTGCCTAACAAGCTTGCTTTTAAGCTCCATAAAATAGATGACTTCTGGTAACAATATCCTCTCAATTTTCAAACATTTTTCAAATGCTACGTAGACATAATGTTTTATAACTGAGACCATTCTAATGAAAATTTAAAAGTAAGCATGAGAGTAAAAATAAAAATAAGCCTGAAGAGTTTATCATTGAAATATGCAGCTATTAACTGAGATCTCTTACTGTCAATGCAAGTCCATTGCTACTTTTTGCTGCCCACTTATTCTTCTTTCCTAACCATAGCCTCTAATAATAATCTAATTATAAGTTAACAGCTTCCTATTTAGTCTTTGTGATATTTTCCTAATTCATTTGGAATTATCATTACTGTTAATTCACTATTTTACCCTTCCGTGCCATAACTATGAGAAATAATTACCTGGGAGAGTGGCAAAAGTTGCTTTATAAAATCACTGACATTTTAAAAATACCTTCCCACATAAAATCAGTGGCACTTTAAAAATACCTTCCCACATTTCCATTCACTGTCATCTCTCTTTATCCCCATTGCTGAGGAAGAGTAACAGCTTGAGGACCCCAGTGAGAGCGGGGGCTTGTAGCACACACTGTTCTCATGGATAAGTGAAGCTGCCCGGAATGGGGCAGCACATCAGGCAGAAGCAATCTGATCTATGTGAGTGGTCTGTATTATTCAAGGATGTTTCTGGTGAGGGCATTCTCTTAAGATCAGAGGAGCTGTTAAACTGGAATAGATGTGACTCACCATCCTTCTGAGGGGAAAAACACCAGCAACCAAACTGTGCAGTGTGAAGGGGAGCCCTAATGCACATTTGAAACATTAACAATGAACAAAGCAGGTCCTGAGAAGCCTTTTTTTTTTTAAGACTAAGGGGGGAAAATGTCTTCTGACAGAAACTTCATGTATGTCCGGTAGGTCACTGAACCTTTTCCTAAAGAGCTGAACTGCAGCAGGGGCTGTTGAGTAATTTGTACACGCATGCAACTGATGAATTCCAGTTTAAGTAGAAAGGAAAAGTGGCAAGAAATCAATCAAACTACAAAAATTAAGCTCGTGGCAAGGGAAGGGCCTTTTTCCCTTAAATCTCATAATGTCTAAGCAGTGCTGTTGGTATCCATGCCAGTGGTACACAACCCCAGAAGTGGCTCAGCAGGCCAGAGCTGCAGATGGGACTGTTGTGAACTTGCTAATGGAGACACTTTGTGGTGACTCAGTTAAAGAGTCACCAACAGCCAACCCTTCCAGTAAGATCAACAGGCCGCACACCAGCTTGGGAGGAAAGATAATGAGCATGATTGACTGGAAGGGTAACACTGACTCCAAATGGAGCCCCTTATGCAAGAAAAAAAAGCATATTATTCCTTTCCTGCATTTTTGTAGGGTAGTTTGATGGGTGCTGTCCCTGGCCATCAAAGCTGCCCATGTCAGACTGTCACATTACAGCTATTTCAGTTTTAAGCTCTGAGCAAAGAGCTTTGCCTTCTGCATGCAAAATCCAGGTACATCCCCTGTGTTGTCTTGCAGTATCCACAGTTCAAAAACTGGCACTTTTATTTTAAAACATATAAGCATATAATGAATCTTCACAAAGAAAAGTGAAACAATGTAGGCCAGGTTCCATGTTGTTGCTTATTAGCCTTTTTTTTTTTTTTCAATTAATGGTGTTTGGGTTTTTTTCCAACTATATAGCAACAAAACAACTGTTTTAAGATTTTAAAAGTGTTATCAAATCCTTTGTCTAGTTATTAAATCCCTCCTGAAAAAGAAAATGTGTGTATTTCTTGCTAGCATATCTGCATGAAGATAATTAATGACAAGGGTAATAATTTATATATGCTATTCTAGATTCTAGAAATTATATTAGTGTCTGGACAGGAAAAAACCCAACACTCAGATGCATTCTCACCATGGTGACCTACGAAAGAACTGTCACAACAGAAGCTGCTGTTGCCACTACAATTTCCAGAGCTCCTACTGTTCGTGTTGCTGCTGAAGAGAAAATCCACTGCCCTTCGCTGCACTTAAAGCTCACTAAGATCAGATTGCAGCTTAATGTTCACACTTTATTGTACATCAATATCAAAGAGAAAATGAGATGATCAAAATATGCCAACCATAATAACAGTGTCAAGATGAAGTGAGCTGTATATTTCCTTTGAGGTACCTAGCGCTCTGACTCCCTCCTGTTACAGCAAAGACAAACCAGCATCATGATCACAGCCTTTGGGGTCAGCTCTGCTCAAGCCAGAGGGCCACCAGTCTTGGTAGGAGTACAAGCCAGGTAAGAAGGAGAGGATTGATTCCCCTCAAAGGAAAAATAAAATCTCGTGGTGTTTTTGAAACACAAATAAATCAGTAGTCACAGTTATCTGAGAGAAAATATAAAATAAGAACAGTCTTCTTGTCTCTCTGCACAAAGAATGTTACAAACTCTGTTTCCACACTCCACCAAAGGACTGTCAGTTAAAATATGCATGTTGGGAATGTCTTTTTTACCAACTACAGAACTACTAAGTCAGCAAAATGTGTGAAGCACACCTTTTTAACAGGCTACCTATCACCCAACTAAATAAGTGTATTTCAAATTATTAGACAATATTTTCTAATTTCAAAGATAATCGAAAGCTAGTGACAAGAGGACATCGGATTTTAAATGTGAATGTTCCACTTTGCAGAAATGAGCAGTTTCATGAATTCCATACTCTGCACTACAAAAATGAAACAAAACCAAAAAAGCCTTGATGATAGGACTTGACATTTTAAAAGCAGTATTTCTGAAAGTGGAAGGACCCCAAAAAAACCTCTGATTAGCACGCTCATGATCAAGAAACTCTGGAATAAATAACTCTGCAACCGCCGGGATATCTATAATTAACAATGGCTAAGGGAATTAAGAGTTAGAAATTACTGTGATAGTTGCAAAGCTTCTGATATGATTAAGTAGGGAAGTAAGAGGAATGAAATTATTTGAGAAAATGCTCCAGACCCTAAACTGATCGTCATTATTAGTGGCATCTCATGTCTGAACCTTACGAATAAAGCAATCCATTATTCACAAGCTGTGAGCTTAGGGTCTGATGCACAGTTGGTAGTTTTATTATACGTAATTTATGAGATCTTAAAAAGGCATGAAAAAAAAGTTCATAAAAGAAGTTACACTGTCTGGGAAATGGAGACCCAGATCAAGTTATAGTTCAACTGACTATCTAAGCAGGAAGGTAAATCTAAATTTGGAAATCAGTGTGTCAAAGGATATCAGAGATTATTCCATTTGAGGCAAGAGAAAACAGATTTCATTTGCATTCACCTAAACAGCTCTGATTGGTGAAAACTACCATACCATATGTTAGAATTGCCACTAAATTGGAGGAAGCAAGGGAAGGGAGATGGTCCAAAGAAATGTTTTGAGGTTTAGCCTCTCTTGCAGTTGGGAAGTCCCTCATGCTTTGGGCAGAGGCAGGCAAAAACCCAGCTGAGAAATAGATCCTGAAGTGTCGTTGTACTGGCTCCTTGATTCCTGGAGGCAAGCTTTGAGTGACTGCCAGAACAATGTATGCATTGAAATTGGATTTTCTTGTTTCTATGCTTTTTGTTTGTGTGTTTGTTTCCATGTTTTAATCTTCTGCTTTACTAGGATAAATTCTTTTCCCTTATTTAGCTTTACTTTTTTATAACAGTGATTTCAAGTAAGAGTGGCAAGCACAAGGAATGCTATTTCTAAAGAAACATCATGTCCAAATAAATGACTTGGCACGCAAACCTTTAGGATACCCATAACCTGGGAGAAATTTGAAAAATCAAGGCATTTCTTAACAAATAGCAAGAGTCAGTGTCACACTACAGGAGAAGTCTTTCCAATGGGGTGTTTATTGAACACATGAGATTGCACAATTCCAAGTGCTCAACTGAGATTAAATCTTTTGCAGGTTACACAGGGCTTTAGCTCTGCCATGGATGCAACACATCACAGGGAAGGAGGGGCAAAGCAGAAGAACAAGTGGAACTCCAAGACAGTCAACTGAGAGTGCCACAGGGAACTGCAGAGTGTACGACTGTCAGGAGAAGTTAAGTGAGTATCTTACATCTCTAAAAAGATTCAAGAAATGTAAATATTACAGTCCATTTCAAAAGGGTGTAAGAACAGCAAAATTCTGAAAGCTGGAAAAGAAAGAATAACAATATAATAACTGGAGAGAACTACTGCACAAAACTCCGACATGGTAATAAGGTCAGCTTTTTCATAAAGTGTTTGAAATAGAAATAATTAAGAGAGGATCCACAGCTGAAGCGTAATAAGCACAGAGGTAAGTACATAGTGGACACTGCCAAACACACTGCTGGCACTGCCATATCACAGTATGGTACTTAAAACTGGATGCCAGCAATGAATAATCTACAGAGGTACAGAAAATCTCAGTGCCAGTTTATTCAGCCAGAGAGGGACCTTTGGATACAGGCTTTGCAATCATGTATGTTTACCTAAGATAGGCCAGTATTAGCTTAAACACCATGAACTGCTTATTTGCATTGCTAGAGGGGGCTTGGGAATTTTCCCTCCTTGGAAAAAATGTTGCTTTCTTTCAATTACCAGCACATCACTTTCACATTGGCATTATATTTTTTGCAAATCAGGAGTAAAAGAAAGGAAGATACAGTATTTGCAGAGACGTCAAATAGAGCTGGGGCATCCAGTGGCTATGACCTCTAGGTTTATTTATTTAGTCTGTGGCTCTCTGGAACAGGCTGTAGGCAAGATGACTTGCTCTCATACTAGCAGTAGCCTATTTCTTACAGCATTGGTTCTAGAGGCCCTTTCCCTCTCAGCAATAAAACACAGGAAGGACCAGAGCCCCTTGAGAAAGAGGGCTTTTAGAAATGAGCTACTGTCAGAACAATTAATCCAGTAATCACTCTTTTCTCCTCACAGGTCTGTAGCACTGCTTGGAAAGCAGGAGACCAGCAGTGAGCTGTCTGAATTACTTGGTGATACTAATCTACTTTCATCTGCTATATTTCTTGGGCACTCATCTCTTCAGCGTGGGAAACTTGCTGCAAGCAACCTGTTGGATATATTCAGTAATTATGGCGCTTTCAGGAAATTGCCGTGTCCTGCAGCAAAGGATGGAGTGCAGTATATGGGCCTCTCCTTTCTTTAGAGAAAATTGTAGCATGTCAAAAGTGGGCAGCTCTGCTACAGAGCATCCCTCTCACAGGAGTTCAGCAGAGCAGAGTCCTTTGTGCTTGTATGATAGAAACTGTGGATGGTCTCAGACCAAATGAGGCTGTGAGTGGCAGTGCAATAGCAAGAGAAGGAATGTTAATGAGCAGAACACCTGGAGACTCAGGGAGAAACACATATTTCAACTTCTACTCAAACCTTGTCATACAGCTGTGTGGTTCTCCTTGTATCATGCTTCATTACATACAGAATCTTAATGATCACTGAGGGTTGAAGTAACAAAAAGAAGTTATATTCTATTTTCAAATACATTTAACTCAAAGGACAAATCCAGCAACTTCTGAATTCTACTGACAGAATTACAAGAAAGCCTTGTATGAACAATGATGTGGGCAGGAAGGTGTGACTAAAGACGTAAAGTCTGGGGGTTTTGTTCTCCAAAAGCAAAACAAAGGACTGTATACTCAAAGTACAAGGAAGTCAGTGAAGCAGAAACCACTGGGGATGAAGTGTCCACTCATCCAGCACTTTCAGATTTAGAGGACAGGGCAATTTAGTAAATCCCAGAGATGAGAAGACAGAATCATGGACGAATTCTTGCAGATTCGGAGTCATGCCTGACTGACTGCAGGAGCAAGAGAAGTAAAACACATAGCCCCAAAACACTGTCAAAGCTGACATACTTTTGAGAAGTGACATAAAATCCCACGGAAAGAGGGAAGGGTATGTGGCCTGGCGGCATCAACTGTTCTTTCAGAATATTGGAAAGGTGGAGAAAAGTCTAGAGACCTCAATCAGCTTACTGAAGAATTTGATCTTTTTTTGGGGGGGGGGAAGACACACACATCTCATTTTCTGTTGTTTGAACATTCATTAGTCATTTGTCAGAAGAGTTTAAAAAGCAAATCATGCAGAAGCAGTCCAAGCAAAATATTTTTTTCTCTCCCTTAGCCTGTGTGGTGGGTAAAGAATCCTGGAGTCAGGATAAGACTATCATAAATCCTGATTTAACAAAACATACGAGTCTTCATGAAAGAGTACAAGATTGAAGAGAAGCTTTTATTTGGTTCTAAGAGAGAATCTCACTAGGGTAGTTTTCTCCTCAGTCACTACAGCTCATATTGTAACAACAGGAATTACTTTTCAGGCTGCTGTACCACAGCAGATTTTGACCAGAACTTGGAGAAAGACAAATAATTGGACTTACCATGTTCCCATTAAAATTTTCCATATAGTTTCTATTTATTTCAGAAAAAGTAAAATCACTCTGAAGATATCTGTGGTAGCATTTAAAGAATTGCTTTCACACCTAGTTTTATACCATTTAATTCTTTTGACTGCAGTGGGGCAATATATGGTTTTAAGTCTTAAAAATAAAAACAGTATCAGGTCGATTTGTCTTTTTTTTAATTAATTATTCATTGCCTAAGCCTATGAACTTACCACAGTTGAGCCCACAAGCACTGTTGCTAAAGCCATAGCAGAGAGGCAGTGATTATGTATTAGGCCTTTAGATCTGTGGCATCAGTAGATTATCAATGCTTCTACCTCCAGTTCTTTCAGACAGACCTTCATCTTTGGAAAGCACAGTTGCACTTATCCACATTATTTTCAAAATTGATTTCAAAGGATTCTGCAAAACATAATCTGAACACACATTTAATAAGACATAAAAACAAATTAAGGCAACTACTGAAGAAGCGTATCTGTCTCTGTAGTTAAAGCCTACTAAATTAAATTTTAAAGAATTCACTCAGACTGGAAATCATATCACTGTGTGTGGGCACAGAAGAAGGCTCAGTAAATTCTGGCTCGGTGGGTGAGTCAGCATGAGTCATCAGCAGACATACCACCCTATGGTTATATGAATCCACAAGGTACATTTAGAAACATGTCACAGTAACAAAATAATGCCATCCTCCTGCTTTTTGTCTAGATGACAACAATGACAGCCCCGACTTTCCTAAAATATTGTGGGAGTTCTCAGCTCAACATGTGGGGTTAGAAAAAAAATCCCTCTATTTTGCTATTTTCATTAAGCAAAGCTAACACAAATATGATATGCTGGTGGGAAAGCCTCAGGTTGTAAATAAAATCATTTAGGTAGTTGCATTACACTGACAAAACAACTGAGCAACTTCTGCTTATCAGGTGGATTTCTCATTACTTGATTGGAACATGAGGAGTTTTTTTCTGCTCTTCCAATTTTAATTGTTTCTATCACTCAGAATTACAAGTGGGTAATAAGATGCTATGACAAATGAAGTTATGTAGCTGACATCACCATCTGTGTAATAAGGAAAATCGTGTCAATTTTGTTCTGAAGGAGTTTTTAATTGTGGCATCTTACTGAAAGACTCTGAATGCAAACTAGATGAGCATTTGTAACGCTGAAACTATTGCTGTTCTCTTCTACTTTCCAGGGAAAAATTAAATTGTATACTCTATATTTCATTTTCCTCTGAAACAGATTCCATTTTCTTCCAGCCTGTCATTTTGTATAGGATACATAATTACCCAAAATACCTCAACTTGTACAGCAATACAGGAAAAGCACATTTCACTCCTTCTCATATTAATTTTTGGAGCTTTAATATATAGGTTTTCTTTAATTTTTCTAAAGATTAGGGAAATTTCACCAGTCATACGTCTGCACCTAGGATGTAGTGAATGGAATAAGATTGCTCATGGGCTTTTCTATACACAGCTAGCTGGCTGCCTGACCACCTCACAGCCCAGTCTGGAAATCCAATCCACTGCCACGATTAGTCATCCACTTGGATCCCACTTATTGCAGTGATGCCACACAGATGCAGCCAGATTCACATCAGCTAATCTAGTTACAAAACAGAGGCTCTGGTTGTATCAGGTATGTTAAAATCTGTGTAAATAGAAATGGTTTAACCTCTTCGTTTAGGCTGCAGACTCTTGTTTCCCGCTCTCCCAACAGCATGGTAAATGCATTCTGAATTTGTTCTTTCATTATTCTTAAGTGAAGGATGTTTCCTGGATTTATTCCTGTTATGTTTTGGTTCACTAACTAACTCCTTTCCAGGGCTATAGTCATCTCTGTATCATGTACTTAGTATTTCAGGCAATTAGCGCTGCTCTTCATTTGCTATTGCTATGTCCTAGTAGGCCTACTAAAAACTTGGGGTTTTTTTAATTCTGTGAATTACGAATTAACTCCTATACACAGCGTAAAGAAGGGTACCCTTGGCAGTGCTGCTGACTCTGCCTGTTTATATAAGACTTTAGCCATAGCTGGAACTTTTCTACTGGCTTGGGCCCTGCTGAATGGAGGAGTGAACATTAGTGTCATTAGAACAGGCAACCTTTGGGCACACCTTGCAAAAGTACACAGGCCCCTTGAAGATTTTGCAAGAAGCTCTGAGGGCAGAGTGTTTTTTGAGTGTCAAAGACACCATAATGCTGGACTTGGCCTTCCAGGCTTTAAGTACAACAACAAGGACAAACTCAAAGTCACATTTACCAAACATCAGTGCTGTTTACTCACTAGGCAGGCAGGGTTGCCAAATCCCCACACAGAGCCCAAAGATTTCAGCACTTAACCCAGGCTGTAAATGAGATCAGTTAGTAACACATCTGTTAATAATGTCTAGCATGTCGTAAAAAAAGTGCCGCGGTGCTCTCTCCGGCCAGCACGCTGCCCCTAGCACCGGGCAGTGTTCTACCTGCCCCGGGTGGCGGGATGGAATCCGATCGCGGCACAGGAGGGCAGGCGAAGCCCCGACTCGGGTTTGCCTTGCCCGCCTATGGTAAAGGTGCGCGAAGGAGGCAGGAAAGAGGCGGAGGGACTCCTTCGTGGGGACAGGGAAAGGTTTATTGGAGCACGGAGAAAAACAACGAAGAAAGCCGAGAAAATGAGGCGGGCGTGGGGTTTTATACCCCTACATAATAGGCGTGGAGAANGGAGAAGGGATCAGAGCAAATGGGAGAAGGAGTGGGGGGAGAGGAGTAACATGGGCCAATTAACTACTGAGTAACATAGAACTTTCTGGAGAAATAACCAAATATGAACCATAAGGGGAGGGGATGGCAGCAGCCAATGGTCAGCATGTTTTACACAGCGTTTTGGGTGCTCACTGTGCCTTCGAGCTCTTGTGCTGTGGAGGCATGAAACCAATGGACCTGTTGGTCTGCTTGGTCCAGCTGAACATGGCTCTGGCCATGGCTCACCGCAACAAAAAAGTACACAAAGAAAATCAGAAATATTTTTCTTCAAGCACAGTCACTCAATAATACTATTCAGTAATAGCTTTACTACACATTTTACTCAAAATCAAATCTTGCAAGACATTGCTGCTTTTTGACTGTAAACAGGGGAGAGCGGAAAACATTTTCTCCCATAAAACTCATTATTGTATATATATATATAAATACAGTGCATATATATGTATATGCAATAAAGCCTTATGCACACGCATATATGTATCTCTTTAGAATATATTCTCAGCATGTACTCTTTCCACAGAGAGTCAATATTCAATATCCTTCGTATATTTTAAGCTGTATTTTATACAAAAATGTAAAGTAGTGTCTATTTTAGTAAACTCATTATCAAATGTTGCTGGAAGCAACACTCAGTCTTTTGATAGATTGCTCTTTCTTCAGTTTTCCTTACAGTTAAAGTGGGTTGATGAACACTAGATTAAATTATCAAAAACGAGGCAAAATCCTCATTTCCTTATGCTTTCTATCCGCTATTGAAATTAAAATTTTCTGTAATTTTGGGGGAGTTTATTTCCAAAATTGCTATGAGTAGGAGAAATCCACTTTGGTAACCATATAACAGGTTCAGAACAAAGGATTTTTCAAAGATTATTTAATACTTGACTGCAGCAGATGACATAACAAACAATAATTCTTGAGTCACCTTTGAAAAAGGATCTCTCTGCCAGCACAGGCCACCAAAACCTAGAGGAGGTACGTGGAATTTCCATTTCTTTCACCACAAGGTCTTCCAGGAGAAACATCAAAACTGGAGTTCACAGACTCACACCTAAAAAATTCCAGTCATACCTCCAGAGACAGAGACCTTGTGAGTGAGTAATCCAGTGAGTAGGCCTACAAGAGGGAAAACCACAGGTTTATTTATCTCCTTTCTGCCCTTAAACACTTTTGGGTGCATTTAAGAGCAAACCCCTGGGCCACATGGAAGAGCCACTGTCCCAGCTCAGCATCTCACCTGCCTGGGCAGTGGAAACTCCCAAGTGCTCTGGCAGTCTCCGCTCACTCCCATTTAGGCTGTCCGGAAAGCTGGGATGGCTTCCTGTCCTGGCTTTTGGTATATCTTGGGGTAAGGGCTGCTCCTCACTTCAGCTCCACAGCCATTGAATGTATCTGACCTGAAAAAGCATCTCAGTACCTCAGTCCCCTCTAGACCACACACAGGACCCTGAACAGGGAAATTCCAGCTGCCGTGACTGACTAGTAGGGTGACAGTGGATGTGTTCAAGAGGGCCTACTCCAAGGGGTTGGGATGCTTTTTCTTAAAATTTTTTATAGCCTGTGTAGAGTTTTTCTGATTAAGTAACTCATGAATGCACTTCTGATGTCACTCTCTGTCTAAGTAGACAGTGGATTAATTCAGCTAAGGAAATAAGTGGTTGTTGTGTATCCTTGTATTCTGTGTTCTTGCTGGAAAGGGACTAGCAGAGGCTTTTCCTATTCTAGCAACAGGCAGATTTCCTAAAATGAAACTGCTGAGTAATCTTGGTCATTTCCCAGTATACGCTGCTTCATTTAATGTAGTTTAGGGCATCTTTTTCATGGCTGTAGCATTTAGGTAATCATTAGCTAAGAGTTGCTGATAGCATCAAACATTGAGCTGTACCATGCAGACCTACTGCCAGATTTGATAAATTGGATGTCAAGATCAGGCACAAATGCTGATATTCCAAATAAAAAAGAAAGAAAGAGAGAATGAATGGAAGAAGAAAAGAAAGGAAAGAAGCAAGTAAGCTCCAGAGAAAATGATTGGAATGAAGTTTTTCATTAATTAATTTGTTAAGTATAATGACTTTTAACAAACGCAGAAATATGTTAAATTACTTATCAGCATTCCTTAATTTTCCTACTGTGTTGATCAAAAATAAAATAAAATATCTAAAAATAAAACTGAAGTATGACAGAATCAAATTATGTTTGTTCATTGACAGTGACCCACATAGTCTGGCAATGCTTAATGCTACTTCACGATTTTTGCACAAATATATTGAGAATCTATCTTATATCTCTCTAAATAATTTGTTGACTATATGCATATTTATGTAATATTTATTTCTATTCATATATTACGTATTTATGTAATTGTGATAAAAATAAAAATCATAGATTTTAATTAAAACCAGTCAATGCTACTTGGGTTCATTTGTATGTATAATTTTCCCCCTTAAATCTATGGAAGTAGCCACTGCTTAGCTCAGGCTACTGCAGCTACAGGCAGAGAGTGTGGAGGGCTGGAATTGTCAGGGCACTGGAGATTCAGACATGAGATAGAAGTGCGTGGGAGATGATGAGGCCCACAGATCTGCAAGTCAAAAATAGCCAAATAAATGCCAGTTGTTTCATTTTCTCTTTCTGCACGCAATATATAGACTGACTGTGGGCAGTGCTACTATCTGAAAGAAATGTTAGCAAGTGGCTGAGCTAGCTTTTATTGGGTAGGAAAGTGGGAGGCAGTGAGGAGGCAGCAGTAGAAATTGCGGATTTTCCATGCTTTGGAAAAAAAATCACATCAAATGTGTGTGTAAAAGCTGCTGGGTGACACAGTGCATAGTGCTGAGGCAATATTGTTCTCCTTTCTGAACTGACTGATGAGCAGATTTGACATCTAGCAATGCCAGTCACGGAACATGGTGAGCAATTTTGGAGCAAACAAAAATCCAGTAGGGGCAGGGGAAGAGGGAATACTGGCTACTCAGCATGGCCAGGTTAAGGCTCTGGCTCAGTCAGAGGCACGTCTCTGTTCTCCCACTGAGAGTCTGACAGGGAATTGCTCTATTGTGTAAGCACCATCCATCCTTAGATGTTACTAATGGTGCAAGCCAGCTAATGAAGGAGCAGCGTGTGCTGCAATTCTTGCTTGGAAAGTGCAAGGGCACGGGAAACAGTAAGAGGATATCTGTGGAGCTTGTGGCAATGGTCAGATTGGCACAATGAGGTGCACAGGGTGGCAGAACTGCTTGCAGGACTGTCCTGCACTGCACTGCTGGAGCTGAGCAACCCTGAGCCTTCCTCTGCGTGTACCAATGCAAAGGATCTCCCACTGAGAGCTTGGAAGCCAGGAGAGGGTGGGCAGCCATAGAGCAGAGCTGGGGACAAGGACTCTAAAGGAATTGCTGCCAGAAGACAGTGCAGTGGAAACCAATGCATGTAAAACTGTTTAATTATACAGTGCTTAATTATATATATCTAAATGTAGAGAACAATGAGTAGGAGTAACCCATATGAGTTGGTTGCCTGCAAAGTAAAAAATTCCCTAGATACTGCAGTTGGGTAAGAGAATTTCATCTTAGATGTTTGTTTCTTCTTTTTCTTTTTTTGGAAACCTGAAAAGCCTCTCTGGTGAATTTGCATAGCCGTCAACTTGCTGAGGGTAATGCTACTAACTATGCTGCTGAGAGAAGTCCTCCCAAAAGACTAAAACCTGTGGGCTTTATTTCTTTTCACATTACTGATTCATCGCTTGCTCTCCTCCCTCAAGACTTACAGTACGTCACGACCTGACTGGAGGAGCTGCCTGTCATACTTCCAGTTAATCAATGACCTACTTTATTATTGCAGCTAAAGCATGGGCTTCAAGAGAGACTTTCTGCATCAAGTGAAGATCTGATCAATAACGGACATGAAGAACACGGCAGGGAGCAGGATTGTGGAAGAGTGAATAATTTTTATCAAATGTCATTTCATGGCACCTCCCCTTGATAGTCCTGTCTATTTTAGGTACAACAGGATGTCATCATTCTGGTTATTCTTTCAAATACAGATGTACAGATTGTGCAACTATACTGAACACTGAACTAGGAGACTTTCATACAAATATTAGCACATCAGAAGGAAACACAGTAAATCTTATTTTCATTGCATGACATTTAATTGTGTGCATCTTCTTTGAGATAATGGCAAGGACAAAGCAACTCAGCTGGCCTCAGAAACCTAAGAGGAAGAGTGTGTTGAAAAAAAATATTTTCTACTGGACTAACAAAGGGCAACCCTGTCAGGAAACTGTTTTGTAAGACTGTGACCACACCTGTTCATTTGTGTCTTCTGTATCACAAACACAAAACTTCATTACAGAAGTTACCACTTGTTACTTTTTAAGCACCTCTGCAAAACTGCCAAGAATAGAAGAGAAATTGATTGGGTTCTGCTTCATTGCTTCGTCTCATGTATCACCAAGGAGATTTCTATTATGTATCTATTACTTATACTGGGCATAACTAATATATATATATATATATATATATATATAATAGATAGATAGATAGATAGATAGATAGATAGATAGATAGATAGATAGATAGATAGAGTTATGCTTCTGAAACCTTATTTAGCCAGTAGACTCAGTGGAGTCTCACCAAAGACCAAAACCACCCATGGACAGGGACAGCTGAAGAACAATTTGTCAGAGTTGTCAAGTTGACAAGTTGTCACTGTCAAGGACCTTAATGCAAAGGTGTTGAGTTTGAAATCTGGGTTGAGTTTGGATGTTTCATAACTGAATAATATCTTAAGTCTCGATTCATCTCACCTGGATGTAGGCAAAAGTTTGAGTTGATCAGAAGGGTAAGCAGTAACCCTCAAGTCTGCATAGGGTTAGTCACGAGTGACTAACTGAATCAGTGCACCTAAGAAGATGCACTTCCTAAATTCTTTCTCCTGATATCCATATTTAGGCAGGGTTATATGCAGTCCTGTCACAGGTGACAGAAAAATGCAGGTAATAGCTGTAAAACAGAGCATCAAAAGTTTTGTATATTAAGACAAATGCCAATACCTTAGGCTGAGATCCTAAACAAGCATCTCAGTTTCATGCTCTTGCCAACAATGGGACATTTTGCAAAATAATATTTCACAAAGAATGTGTTGGTATATATGAAGGGTATGGTTTTAAAATGCCACATTAAGCTAAGTGATAACAGGGAAACATAGGAGTACAGTAGTGGAGTGGTTAGAATGGGTTGCTAGTATGTTACAAGAATGACTCAGATTGTTCCAAAAGAGTGTCTTCTCTCAAAACTGTAAGCATGCTGTTGGGCTGCAGTTACAAGCAGATAAATTAGGTGTTAACCACACGGCTCTCTGGTGTGACAGAAGTTGATACATTTTAACTGTTGTAGCTCAAAGGGCTCCAAAGATCAGACACGCCAAGAATGCTGATTATAATTACATTTATAAGATAAGACTATGCAGAAAGAAAGCCGATTTATTTAGTTGCAAACTGAATAATTAGATATGGAAATTAGTAGCCATGGGTCACATAATACCATCATTTTGAGAATAGCCTCATTGTAAGAGCTGATCTAAACTGAAAAAACACAAGGAACTGCTGAAAAGAACATAACAGATTTAAGAAGTAAAATTATAGTGAAATGACCACATTCCAGGGAAATTAAAATCTGCTCCCAAACTCTCTTTGTTCAGACTCTCATACACTAAATCTCCCTGATTTTTCCTGGACATTGAAGATAGTTGAACTTCCACATTGCAAGCCCTTCTTCTGTCACTGCTGCACAGAGCAGAGGTACTGATGACCTGCTTCATTCACCCTGAGTGTGGAAAGTCTTCCAGGAATACACAGTTCCTCCCAAAGAAAGCAAACTTATTAGTTGGTTCCTTAGTTAAGTGCAACCTAGTAGGCCTTTTTGCCCCTATTTTTGCCTAACTTCCTAAAACTGTCCTGTTCTGTGAATGAGGTATTTTGCACTGAAATCATGCAACCAACAAAATGTGATGTCCTGTTTCCTGTTCCTATTCCCTGTCGCAATGTGACACAGACCCTGCAACCCTAAGCACCTCTGAGGCCTTTCAGTCTGATGTTGGTGTCCCTGAGTCTCAGCCTTCTCCCTCCTGCACTTCTTGCTCATTAAATGATTCTCACCTCTACAAGCAAAAGAAGGACGTGTGCCTGAAAAGTCCTGTATTAGCAACCAAACCTTCAAGTTTCTAACAGCTCCTAAAGTGCTGAACATCCTGAGCACTCACTGGAAATTGAAGCCCCTCTGCATTTCTACAGCCAGCACCAGTGAGCTCCATAGGGGACTGAGATCCATGCCTCACTGTACCCATGGGGAAGAGGGAGGAATGGAACTGCCTTCTGCACTGCTGGTGGCTGGGGACGGCATTGCTGAGCTTCCTCAAACACACATTGCTTTCCCTGTACCAAAAGCCTCCATGACCAGCTCAGAACGGGGATTGTGCAGCAATGAGGAAAACATTCTGTCAGAGTGAGGAGTATGAAGTGCTTCTGGGACTGCTGTTCACATGCTCAGGGTGTCTCACAGAACTTGCCAGTGCTTTTCTGGACCACAGCATCCAGAATCCCACACCAGAGATGTGGCCATAACTGACCTAGTTCAAGCTGAAAACCTGTCAAAAATTTAGGAAAGACACCACCTTTTCTTGGTGTCAGATTCTGCAAGAGCCGAGGGCTGAATCTCGACCCTGAGGATTTGCCTCCATTTTCTACGGCAGAGTTGTTAATCCAAATGGTTACTTTGATTCACACAAAGCTGCCGAGTTACTCTGTTGTAACGTTAAGCAAAAAGATCCACTGGAAATGCACCAATAAAAATTACAACAAAGGACAATTAGGTTCTTTTTTTCTCTTATTCACACAAAGAACATTTAAAAAGGTGAATTGCTGACTGAGGCACCACTCCAGCTGGGATGAGGATAATTTGGGGTTGGTAGCTGTAATAGCTTCTAAGTGAAATTCATTTGCTGCCAGTAGTGCAGCTCTGACTGATTTTCATCTGCACTTTTATTAAAGCAATTACAAAACAGCGTAGTCTCTGGTATGTGAAAGTGTCCAAAGCTGGGACAGGAATTAAGAACGTAGTAAGGCAAGGTACCTAGGGTTTGGATAAAGTGTCCCAGGATTAGAAATGTTAAGGGCTTGTCTCACAGATAACTGGCTGGGTGTAACAGTGGGCACAGTGGCCTGCCACAAAGCCTACCCTGCACTCGAGTCACTTTAGAGCCTGGGAGCCAGCTCTACCTCATGCCCAGGTCTTCCTAGCATTGCCAACACTTTTACAGAAGTGCCAGAAGTAGGACTGCTGCAGCCATTTCCCAGTGATGTATCTTACCAAAACGAGTAGGGTTGAGATAAGGGAAATCTTTTGCTGTTGACAGGATTTAGTGATTCAAGACTAGACCTAACATTTGAGCTGAGACTCCCAGTGTCTCAGAAAGGCTGAAAAATCTGATTACAGCTGAGATGAAATGGGGAAAGATTTCAAAAAGCCTTTCAGTTTTGTTTTGTTGAATGTTCCTTGCAGGAATGTTTTGTTGATCAGAAAGATCTATTTCAGCCATCCACAATTCCATAAAGGATAGTAATTTATAAGGAGGAAGAATAAGTCAGAAGGAAGGCATAAATGAATTGTCACTTAGGAAGTTTCTGTTGTGAGTAAACATTTCTGGAGAGATCTTTGCTTCTAATAAGCTGAAGATTGCAGAATATCCTTCCACTATTTCATAAAAAATACATTCACCTATTCATAGCATCACAGAAGCATACAACAGTTTGGGTTGGAAGGGACCTTAAAGATCACCTTTTTCCAATTCCCCTGCCATGGGCAGGGACATGTATTAGACCAGGCTGCTCAAAGTCCCATCCAACCTTAAACACTTTCAGGAAAGGGGCATCCACAGCTTCTCTATGCAGGGTGTTCCAGTGCCTCACCATCCTCACAGTAAAGAATTTCTTTCAAATATCAAATCTCAGCCTTGCCTCTGTCAGTTTAGAGCCATTCCCTCTTGTCCTATCACTACCTGCCCATGTGAAAAGGCCCTCTCCACAGCTCTTGTAGCCCCCTTTAGGTACTGGAAGGTGCTATAACGTCTTCTTGGAGCCTTCTCTTCTCCGGGCTGAACAGCTCCAGCTCTCTCAGCCTATCTTCATAGGAGAGATGCTCCAGTATTGAGAAGTTTTGCTGTGCTCAAGAGTACTTATTTGTACAAGCATCCTACTTGCATTATGCGAAGTTTTTTACTAAACACATTGGTTTTTGCAGAGCATTTAAAATACTTGAATGTCAGTGAGTCAGAAATCAAGACCATTTGGTGTTAGTTATATCCTATGTTCTTTCTCTACATATTTTAGTCATATAAGATACATGAAAAAGAATAAAAGCGACTGGCATTGCTTTCCTTAAGACAAGTAAGTCTTCTTTCCAGCAGCTCTCAATCTGGCCCTGCAGCTTTGGCTGTCTGCCAGACAAGTTAGTGCTGGTATCATGTAGGCTAATGTAACTCTTGAATCACTCGACTATATTTAGATGCTTGTCTCAGAATTGCCTCCAAACATTTAAATAGAACTCACAAAGATGCTTTTCAGGTTTTGTCGGGTTTTGTTTTCTAAATCAGGCACACACTTTTAATTTGGCTTTTTTAATTTCTTGAGCAAAATTAAATTAATATTCATAGTTACTCATTCAAAAATATTAATTCTAAAGAATGCTTTTCTAGCATGGTGTGTGTTCAGCAACGTAGATGTTTGAGTGCCTGAGTGCAGGAACAACATGCAGAGCCACTGGTTCTGGCAGCCCCCAGCGGAAACTCACACAGCAAAAACCATGCAACTCAGCATTGTATAAACCCAAACACAATGGCCGTGGAGGTATTGTCTCTTCAGGGCACGTGTCTGGAGCTACTCATCAGGAAAGTGACTTCAGGCCAGAGGGAAATCAAAGGCACCCATCTGTGTTATCTTCTCTCTATCCTTCCCTGATGGTGTGGGAAGTGGGAAGAGTCCAGCAAAGCAGGTTTGCAGTCAGGTCTCACCACACTTTTCAGTGACCCCACACCTGGTGGTTGAGCTGCCTTTCGGAGTAGTTGATGGTATGGCTGTGTTATGACGAGATGTAACTGTGGGCAAGTCAGCCATGATGAGTGGATCCCTGGCAGGAATGTGCCAATTCACTTTTAGGTGGCAGTCAGGTCCAGTGACACATCTGACAAGCAGAGACTGAAGCTTGATTGGCACAACCCATTCACTGTTGGGAAACTGTAGGCTCACAGAAAGTCCCAAAAACTCACATGAAACACCAGGGAAAGGATATGACTCCAAGGCTTTTCTGAGCCTCTGGGAAGGAAATCCCATTTTCTGAGCTGAACCCCACACCAGTAATTTTTCTTTAAAGGATATTCAAAGAAAGCTGTCAAACAGAGGCTAAGCTCATGGATGTTTTGGAGTTCATTATACACTGTACATACTGGTATCTGACTGTCAGCATATAGAAACTCCCCTGCTGCAGAGCTTCAGAAACTGAAAGCAAAGGCTATAACTGCTGTGTTTGAGAAACACCACAGAGAAGAATTGGGTAAGCAACCAGTCGAACAAGATTTATGAGAATATATATGAATGCTTCAGTTGTAAACAGCTGAGACAAACAACGCCACAGTTTAATTAGTGACAAGGATGTGCAGTCCCTGCTGCCATACTGAGGCAAACGATATGTTTGTGTGAGAAGCAGAAAGTTTGGAGTGAGCTGGAGACTGTGTTGACCTCCTCACACTCCATACATCACTTGGGGTGGTAACAGCTGACTCCACTCATGTTTTGTCTTCTTACAATGGATGGTTAATATTCACTCAGTAACTGTGGCAGTTCAGTTTCGTTTATTCTATATAATTAACAAGTTTGTTCCAGAAATACATACTGTAGCATCCTTTAAATTTTTCTCTGAAGCATCTGATATTGGCCAGGGTCAGATCCTAGATTATTTTGGACCAGCTTGGAAATTCTTCCTTGTTTTATTAAACAAAGTCATAACATTTTCCTTGCATGTGGCAAATAGCAACATTTGAAGCTTAGAAAACAGTATGTTAGCAGCATCTACTCCAAAAGAATCTGAACAAGCTGGAACATATAATTCTACATATACATACAGATGTGTATGTACCTAAATATATAACTATGTATATAAATATATATATATATCTCAATATGTACATAAATATATATCTACAGGAAGCATTGTCTGAAATACTGCATGAGATCCCTAAGGAAAAACATAGCAATTGACTGATGCTGAATTCCTCCCATAGCAGCAGAAGGAAGGGGAATTTTGACAAACTCCTACAGAAACAGGGTTCCCATTGGTAGCTCCCATGCCCAGCATCTCCCCTGCGTCAGGCCTCAGCTGAGAGTGTGCAGCACTCCACAGAGCAGCACTCCTAAGTGAGTGCCTTGGAGTTAAGAAGGACTGAATTTGCACCAGAAGACTGAAGTGTTCATTCATAGCCAAAAGACACAGAAAGTTTGCAATGAAAGGCATTCAGTGGAAGATGCAGCTGGAGAAGCAAGGAATTGTTGAGTCCAAAAGGACAAAACTAAGCCCGGAGTTGTCTGAGAAACTGATCTGTCAAATCTGCTGATGTCCATCAGTGCAGCGCCTGTGCCTTCTGGGTACTAACAAGGTCTCAGTGACATGGTATGTTTGGGGAAAGGGATGTGAAATGGCTTACTCAGGATAAAGCACTGGGTTTGACAGTGACCAGAGCATTCAGGCACCTTGTGTGAAAACAGACAGAACTTCAAAGACAATCACAGTCATTGGATGTCTCTGTTTAACTCTATTAATTCTTTAATTATATAATTCACTATCTTCCTCCTTTCAGGAAAAGAAGGCATTTAGCTACAGGTGAATGTGAACTTGCACCTAATTTTGAAGATATATTTTACTGAAAAGTGTTAATTTCAGTTTGGATCTGAATTTTACATCTGATCACTTCAGCATTTAAAAATATTTATCCGGAAGAAGGTCCTTTACAGTTGGGAATGTTTACCCGTGCATCTGAATTTAACGCCAAAGCTGACATGAACCCTTAGTCTATGTATACACCATGCAATTACTCTTTCAGAGAGAGATGTAGACTTTCATTTCCCCATGTGGCCTGTGGCCCAGACTACAGCAAAATGTTTTCCACATGCCAGAACTGAATTGTCAGCTTTAACAGTAATTTCACCAGCAAAATCATCACACTGACCAATGCCATTCGTGATTACTACCATGACATTCTGTCTCAGACTGAAGTTGGTTACCTCTAGCTTTGTCGACAAGCAAGAAAAACCCCACTCTTAGGTAACACTGCAAACTGAATGCTTGCTGAAGCAGTCATTTTTTGTTCTTCCTGTAAAGTCCATCTCTTTCAGTACCATAAATATCCTTATAGCATGGTTTGAGATTATCTCTATCAGCTGAAGTCACTAAAGAAATTAGCCTTTATTCAGTCAGTGTCAGGGGGCATCCAATTCTAATTTTAATACCCTTCGTCTTTATGCCACAGAGACAGCCAAAAGAGTCCAAAGAATGACCTAAAAATCCTTGTTTCAGAGGTGAGAAGGATTCCTGCTGAGCAGGAACTGGAGGGACAACTGTACGGTGTTGTTTGGTGACCTTTCACAAAGTCAGCAGTAGAAGGCATAGAATTGCATTGCTAATGATTGGACACAGGCATATTACACTAATTAGGCTGCATTGCTGGCAGCAGCCCAAAGTTAAGAGGGCATAAATTTGGAATTCCCACAAAGCAAGGTAGAAATGAGACAAAAAATCCTTTATGATATACTTACCCTTTAAGAACAGTTGCAATTAACCAAAGATGAGAGCAAGAGACTAGAGATATTCTTTTTAATTCTTTATTCTTTTTAATTTGAGTAAAATTTCTCACCGTTTTTTTTTTCTATTGAACTTCATTCTCCACTACTCATAAGCCAGGAAACAATGTTCTCACAGACCTTTCTTAGTATCAGTTTCCAGGTAGTGGCTGAGCCTATGAGCTGTTATTCCCCTCTGCACTGCCATTTGCCATCCTTTCCTTGAAGATTAGTCAAAACACCTGCCCTAGCAGTTTGAATTACCCAACTTTGGAAGATACTGCTGTGTATACAGCATCAAGTACACCATTTGGAGAGCACGTTGAGAATAAACAACTCACTATCTCACTTGCAGAATATGATGCATAGGCCATTTATTGTTGGTGAAGAGATCTCACAATTTTTCTTTTCAATGGCAGAGTGTTTTAAGGGAAGATTGAAAGAGATGAATGGTCCTTATAATCTGCAAAGTAGCAGCCTGTTCTCAGCAGAAGTGTGATATGAAAAGAAGTGCAAGTCACAAGTGGGAGAAGATGACAAAAGAAGTAGGCAGCAGAAAATGCACGGAACAGATCAGGGCTGACTCATACAGCTTTCAAGTCTGTGTATTTCTTTGGAGGACTACTAGAAATCTACTTGCCTCATGGACAATTGCTACACACAGCTTTGCTTTTTGGTTTTCTGCCATTCTGTAGGCATAAACCTCCTTCCTCATATACAAGCCCTATAGAACAAGCTGGGAATGTGAGGGGAAGGAAAAGGGTATTTTGTTACTTCCCTAATCTGCAGGAAATTGGAATTAACCACTCCATCCTTGTACTTCTCTATCCTTGCAGTCAGGATATCCATATCGATGTCAGTGTTCTCCTCACCTGTACAATATTCCTTTGCTACTGAGAATCAAGTCCCCAGAGCACCCAGAGCTGGCTGGATCCATGTACAAGAAGTAGGGAAATTATAATCCTCTGCATTTTATAGCCTTCCAGGGACAACTTCTCATCAACCACATGCTGGAAAACCAGACAATTCAGATGCCTCTAAGATATCACATGGAGAGAGCGTGGGTAGAGTTCAGGACTTAGGTAGCCAAAAACAAAAAGAGCTTTCAGGAGAGCACTTAGACTAAACTTTTTACAGCCTGGAAACTTTGACATCTGCAGAATGCAATGCTTAGTTATTCAGCCTCTGTTTACATCTCCTTCAGATCTAGCCATCTGCTACACTTCAGCTGTTGTGTTTTGATGCCAACCTCCCTGTAAGCAGGCTTGCATTGATTAGATTCCATCTAGTAGTGGAGCTGCTTCTCTGAGAAAGCCTAGCTTAGTAGTGCCTTTCTTACTTCTGCTTGGACATGAGAATATTGCTTTCTCATTGGAATCAAACTGACATATCATACATCTACTAGTTGCCCACATCCATTCTTGCAAGTCCATTCACTCACCAGAAATTCCTACCATGTTACTTCACGTTGCACTGCTGCAGAGCATGAAAGTCGAGGCATTCCAAACATGACTGGATATGACAGATTCAGCAGTTAGAAGTTCACTTTCTTGCACCTTTCACTGGCATCTATTACATTCTAAGCAAAAGGAACTGTTCAATATATTAAGTGTGCCTCATTTTTAGAGGCTGAGTTGGCTGAGATGCAGATTTACTTAGACCTTATTTTTTTCTCTGCTTTTTTACTTTTTTCCCTCTGCTTTTTTACTTTTTGTTATTCTTAAACCTGAGAATAATTTTAAGTAATATTTACCAAATGTAGGGATAGTAGAGGAACCATTCAGTATGCTACTAAATCATAGCCATGCAATGAAGTCTGAGGAGTGGCAAGAGAAAGGGTAGAAAACCTGAAAGAAATGGAGACAAGTATAATAGGTATAGATCAGTGGGAGTGAAAATTTTGTCATTCTAAGATAGTAATGATGCCTTCAGAAAGTAATTTTTTAAGATGAGGTTCTGAGTTTCTTATTGCATACCTAGAAACTCTTATTCTTTCATACAGTCAGAAGCATTCTGCAATTCTTTCCCTGTTTGCCAGAGCAAAAGGAACAGCAAGTACTGGAAGATTGGAAGAGAATCTAGCTTTAATTTCACATTTTATCTGCCTTCCTCCCTTACCCTTCATCCCTTGTTTCATACTTTTTCCAACCATTATAGTTTGTAGGAGGGGCTGTGCCTTCTAAGAACAGCATTTAGGACACTGTGAGCACACCAGTAACATAAGCAATCAATAATAATTCTACTACTGAGCAGTCAATTAGCAAAGTATGTCCTGCAGCTCATCCATAGTAGATGTAGGAGCTTAATTCTGAAAGCATTTCCACAAAGTTGTCTTACATAAATCAGTCAGAAGGTCCATGTTGTGAAGTGCAGTATATGGGCTTTCGGGATTAAGGCCCAGTAAGCAACGGAAATTTTTCACAGAAGGAGGAAGACAATAGGATTTATTCAGGCAATTTCCTTTACAAGAAAACCCCAGGAATTATAATGTGTATTTTTAACATTGTGACTGGAGTCTGGGCTTTTGTTATAAAGCAAATGCAGTTCAATATGCACTTCTTCCTCCATGTTCCAAAAGCTGGTTATGTGTACCAATCAATCAAACTTTCCATCAAACATACAATGGATAATACCCACTTGTTCACAAATAACTTAATCAGATTCTGAAAATACCATTTTCTATTACGTGGAGAGTGAAACCCATGGTATTAATTCGGGGATTTGTAGTAATGCTCAGTGATTCTCAGTGAGTACAGAATTTAACCCACCAGCATCCTGGGTGGCAATCCCTTCTCATGGATTCCCTCAGGGATCATTGTTCAAGGCAGAAGTCCCACATGCTGTCTTGTATTACTTCCCTCAACTGTTCTGTCACAGCTCATGCTAAATTATTATTTTTCAGCATGACACCATTTGCAGAAATATCCAGGCTTGTCTAAGGAACATTTATTTAAATTGGCCTTTTCAGCTCAAGGTATGCTAGGCAAAATTGGCCCCTGTTCACCTGCAGTGAAGAGTTTTGGCCATCTCTTGTTGCAACATCACATGCAGACATGAAGCTCCTTTCACAGTAACTTGAGATCTCTGCAATTGCACCTATGGGAAGGCAACATTTTTGAGGGAGAGGTGATATATCTTATCAAATCAAGCAGACCAGGTTTTGGTCCCACAGGATCTGATCCCAGTCTCACATGGGTAGAATAAATTTTGTGCTAAGCATGGACTAAGCTATGTCAGTGCCACATAACAGGGAGGGCACACACAAACCTGTACATTTCTTGTGGATTGCTACAGATTAAAAAAAAAAAAAAGAAAAAATAAATCTAATCATCTCTTTAAGCATAAAAATCTAGATTTCATCTACATGGAGGAGACATTTAGGAGTTACAAAACACAAGATATTTTGAACTAAGTATGTGCTTATGATGCTACCCATCTTTCACAGTGTAGAACCTTTTTCCTAGTTCTGTGTTACTCAGGTTGTTTCACATTATTCATAGGTACATAGATGAGGTTTTGCTATGATGAATCAATTATTCAAGGCAGAGCACAGTTTTGGCATAGCATAGCAAGGTTCTTTGGTCCTGCAATGAGGATAATTTCATTTAATCTCCTACAACACTTGAATGAAGTATAACCAGATTCTTTCCTGTGGTTTATAAAGTGATTGTTAATGCAAATGATATTATCTCAGTTTCTTCCTACAGTTCATTGATATTCTCAGTTTCTTTCTATGGTTCATTGATACATATCAGTGAAGTGTTCCTTGATGTCTTCTCCCAAACTATGAAGAAATTCTCTGAACAACTCCCTACAGAAAAATATTTCTTTACAACATTATCAAGAAAAGCTGTCCTCTCAAAGAGAAGGATTTTGAGGACAGCTGTGGGAAGCCAGACGAGGAAACACCAAGAAAGGCATCTGTTTTCTATGAGCTGCCTCTGCTGATTGTAGTCCAGAATTTCTTTGCAAGGAAGCTTCCAGTCTGGAAGTCTGTGTGCATATGCAAGTGTCAGCATGGTGAAGGTTTGGGGTGTATTTCTCGCAAACTTTATGATCAGAGGAGAAGTAATGACATTGGTCCAGGCCTTTCACCTCTAGATGCTGTATGACCTCTGACTTCTACACTTTCAAGAGACTTTAGTAAGGTGATGGAAAGGCAAGTTTTCTTCCTGAAGAGTGGAGATGGATAGCTGTGTGCAGGGACTCCCTCTATTTGCAGCTTCTGGAAAAATAAATCCTTCCCAATTTCATGCTTACTTTGTACCAACCTTCTCAATTCACATATTAAGGCAAAGATCCAGAGCCTCCACCAACAGGAAAAGAGGCCTGTAAATTTCACGTACACAAACCTGTGTAGCAGATTCCAGAGTGGTCCATGGTTTCAAAGGCAGATCAAAAAGTATAATTCTGGCTATTTTTTAACAAGTATTTCCTGACTACAAGTCTATTGACATAGTGTGCAAAAAATACTGCCTTTAAATATCTGTGCTTAGACATAAAGAAGGCATTTTGCCAAAATGAAAATGAAAATCATTGGCCAAATTAGCATCGTGTGATCTTCGCTTTAAAATGACCCTGATGCTGTATAAACAAGATTACATAAGGGTTCAGAGGTATGTGAAGCAGTTCAGTAGTGCCATCTTGAGGGAAACTCCTTGATGTTATGTATAATTCCAGATCTCAGATCATCAGCATTTGCCTGTGTTTTAGTCAATGAACCACCCCAGAAGGATGAGGTACAGTAGATTCAGAAATGCATTAAAACATGCCCTTATTAGCAGGAGAGAAGTCAAAGCCAGGACTAATGCATTTCTACTGCTGCAGAAAATTGTAGTCTGGAAAATAGAATTGTAATGTTTTCCACTTTTAGCTGTTTATTGCAAAGCCACTTAGTAATATGCAAAACTCGAACACTAATTTAGTCCACAAATACCTTTGTGTCAGAAGGGAACTAGTGGAAACAAAGAGTTGATGCCAGAGTCTCACAGCATTCTGTTTATTTTTTTTAATCTTTATTTTCATCTGGGATGCTGATCAGGATCTGTTTATTCTAGTCTGACTTTCAGTAGAATTATAACCATACATTGGAAATCAGATTGGTTAATTTATGAAGTGGCAAATGGTCAGAATTATAAAAGAGGATGCTTACAATTACGATCTGCTTTGTTTTCCATCCGTTCCTATCTTCCCCATTGCATTGGTCTGGAAGTGCCATGCACCATCTGGTAGCATAAAATCAGAAAATGTCAAAAGTTGTTTTCATTTTTCAGATCTGTCAGATGGTGACAAGTAGGGCAGTTTAGAGATCATGCAGATTTTTCTTTTACTTGTGAGGGCTCTGTTCTTATCCATAAACATTTTTGCATTTCCTGACCAGAGTCAGAAATTGCAGGAAATGATGGAATTTCTCCCCTCACCACCCTATTTCCTTCTTTTAGCGAGAGCAGATTTCCACCACAAAAATTGTGCATCATCTTTAATAGCTTAGATGCTGATGACTTGTTACTTGACATGCACAAGCACCAGAGCTGACGTATGATTTATTGATTATCTATGAAAGGACGGACAGCTGTGAAGTTTGATGCTTCTGTAAATATCACCATCACTCCAGTGTGAATGCATGCAGTGTGTGATCTTACAGCCACACACAATTCCTCTGGGACCTCTGGGTGGAACTAAACACAGAAATTCAAGTCACCTCTTCACAAGACTCAAGCACATTCATTTATTGCGGAGTATTGCAAGTATTTAATGACTTTAGGAAGCTCTGACAAGTCCAAGACTGTTGTTGGAAGATGCAGGAAGGCAGAGGGAAAGAAGACAGCTTCCCTTTAAGGAAAATTAAAAGGAGAAGTGAACATCCCCTTCAATGTAAGTGTAGATGACTTCAGACCAATCTGATTTCCTGGTATAGTAGTGTGATATTCATTTCACAGAAGAGGCTCTTTCAATAAAGAATAACAATTGCAGTAAATGCCATCAAATTGTTCTGATAAGACACCATGACGTGACTTTCTGGTATCTTGTAATTCTTCAGAGTTGGCAGAGTACTCAGTCCCTGCATGATACCAAATGCAATGATGTTTTACCCACATTCTCATGTTAAACATGTAAAATACTGACATTGAATAGCACGGCCAGCAGGACCAGGGCAGTGGTTGTCCCTCTGTACTCGGCACTGGTGAGGCCACACCGCAAATCCTGTGTTCAGTTTTGGGCCTCCCCAGTACAAGAAAGACATGGAGGTGCTGGAGCAATACCAGAGAAGGGTCTGGAGCACAAGTCCTGTGAGGAGTGGCTGAAGAAGCTGGAGTTGTTTAGCCTGGAGAAAAGGAGGCTCAGGGGTGACCTTGTCACTCTCTCCTGAAAGCAGGTTGTGGGAGTCACCTTCTTCTGCCAGGCAATCAGCGAAGGACTAGAGGACAGTCTTAAGCTGTGCCAGGGGAGGATCAGGTTGGACATCAGGAGGAATTTTTTCATGGAAAGGGTCATTAAGCATTGTAATGGACTGCCCAGGGCAGGCAGTGGTGGAGTCACCATCCCTGGAGGTGTTCAAGAAATGATTGGACATGGTACTTAGTGCTATGGTCTAGTTGACATGGCAGTGATTGGTCAAAGGTTGAACTCAATGATCTTAGAGGTCTTTTCCAACTGAAATGATTCTGTGATTCTGCAAGCAAACTGTTAATCAGCTGAAAAATAACAGAGACAGAGAAAACAATTTCTTGTAATTCTCCTTGATTCAATTCCTGGAAAAGTGTTGAAGAAGAATACATTTACTTGAAAGATATGCAGCCAATATTTATTTTTGCTTAAATGGGAGCTATATATTGACTTTGCAGGCCCAGGGTATCAGTACATGCCTTCCTTCTTTTTTTTTTTTTTTCTTCTTTCTCATGTCTTACATCCTTTATGCTCTTCACCCTGAGTCAGATTCTTAGGAATAAAATCAAATTGGTAGCCTCTGAACTACAGCCAATTATGAAGGTGAGGGCCTGTCTTCTGGCTTCATTGTCTTTTATACCTTACTGTTAGTCATTCTAGTGTCTGAAGTTAAATTTTCAAATCAATATTACTATAACAGTGTGAAACTGAAATTTAATGAAAGAAATAAAAATGCTAGTGTTTATTAGAAGTAGGTAAATTATTCATTGAGAAATATTTTCCCTATTTTCTGAATTTATTAATAAATCTAATTTTCCTTACTCACTGTGAAAAGGACAGTGAAAAATACCTTGGTATGTGATGATCGCATAGATATATCCAATCATTATGAAATAAATAGGTAGTAACATTTTTGCTAAGTTTGAAGTAATGCTTGACTCTTTTTTTTCCTGTGGAATTAAAAATCATTTCCATCAATATAGGATGCAGATAAACAATTACCCAAATTATAATGTAATGTTACTTTTTCACCTGGTCCTCACTATAACTAAAAACTCTGCCTAATCCTGCCCTGGTGAAGAAGGTTTAAGTATATACATACTCACATACACACGAAAGGAGGAAACTTAAGGGAAGGATGTCTTGAAAATATGTGAAAATTTACATTTTTTACTTAAACTTTCCATAAAGCTTAACACAAAAAAAACCCAAAAAAACAAAAAACCAAACCAAACAACAAAAAAAAAAACACACACACACAAAAAAAAAAAAACCAACAAAACAAAAACAAACAAAAAAAACCCCCCACCAAAGAATAACCAGAAAAACAAACCAACAAACAATAACAAAAAACAAACAAACAAACAAAAAAGCTTGGATGGTGGAGATTGCACTGAATGCAACAAAACCACTTTTAAGAAAAAGACACAGAAGAAAGAAGGAGCTTTTTTTCCCTTAAGTGTTTTTATGGGTATTCCTCACCACACTTCCCATTATATGCTATCCAAACAGACTGCTACAGCATCGATACTTACAAAGTATTTATGTCATCTTAGTTTCCTTTAGAATTTTCTTTCTGTTCTGCTTCCAAATAACTGATTTGCAATTTTGCAGTTTCATTTAACTGTATTTCTTAACCTCACCATCCAAGTTAGTAAGTGAAATAATTCTTCCAAAGTATAGAACACAAAGTCCCAGTTGCTGGGAGTTCCCTTGATGCTTCTCTTGTCATTTATTTTTAATTTTAAATGTTCACCCTCAAAGGAATGGGGTGAAGGATGAATGTGCCAATGTGTTTCCCTGACCTACAGTCCAACATCTCTGCCTGAAAACTGAGAACCATCTGCTTCACAGTGTTAGTTGCTCATACCAGAGCACTGTTTCCCAAAAGCAAATTCTGTTCACAGGTTTACTGTTTCAAGCACAGGAGTTGTGTTATTGCATCAGTAAAATAGCTGAACAAAAATTAAGCTTGCACTGTATTCCGGGGAAAATTGTTCTGCAGTAGTGAATAAATGTAGGAAAAACTTTTCTTGCTGGATCTGTCCTACTGAATGTGAAGGTTTGCACTCTTCCACAGGTTTCCTGTAGAACTTGAGGCATGGCCCATGAGAAGAACAAATCCCAGCCTTCTTTCAAATTTTATTTTAACTATCAGGACTTTCCAACTCCCCCAAAAAAACGCAACCCACAACATCTTACTCATATATTTATGCTACAATCAGAAATTCATATATGTGGTGGTGATAGCTCTTTTGTTTGCATTTAAGTATGACTTTCTCTTGCAGTGAAGAAGCTATTTCCCCTAGAAAGGATCCTATTCCAGCAAATCTACTGTGCCAGTATGGTGCTTTGCAGCCGTTCAGAAAAGTTGCTGAACAATGGGAGAAGGAAGGGAGAAAACTCATGAACAAGAAATACTGAGAGTGTATTTTAAAAGTACAGTATGATAAAAACACAGTTTTTCTTAGTGATATACAAAGATTTTGAATAATTCAGTAAACTCCCTAGAATTTTGTTTGTATCTGACTATATCCGCAACACTTAGAAGTCAAGATTTCTTTTACCAAATAGCAAGATACAAACAGGCACTGTGGTTCACTGCAGGGAACAGTCTATAAGGCTGTACATAATTCTGAACAACAAAATTACACACATGTTTAAATGAAGACTTAATTAGACATAATGTTTTAACTGTCTCCATGAAATACTGTATTTGATTTGTGATTGCATTTTAACATCAGTTATTTCTGACTCTACGTACATTAAAGCCTTATTCATTCATGACTGGTTGCAAACAATAATCTGATAAACATCAGCTTTAACCCCTTGCATGACAGCCTAAGAAAATAAGACCCCTATCTTGACTAAGGTCTTAGTAAGCTATAATAAGACAAAATGATACAAGTTTCTCCTATAATTTCTGTCAGAGGTCATCAATCTGTATTCAACAAAACCATTATTGATATTTGATGCCAATGAGTTCCTAGTTCATAGGCTGAAAAAACCCATATGACACATTAGGCCCATTCTTTTTCTTACGTGAGACCCATAATTAATAGGACAAAATCATTCTCCACAGATAATTAATTCTCATATAATTCCCCAGGGTGACTGACATTTCATGTAAATACTTCTTTGGATAGGAGGATGCAAAGAAAAAGGGCTTAACTGCTGAACACAGAGAGCTGCAACAACACACGTTCCCCTATTGTGTCTTCCCCCAGTCCCTTTGCAAATGGCTGGAGAAAGAGTCTGTAATTTGAAAGAGGAAAGGGATTGACAATGCTGAAAGAGCCAGAAGGACCAAAAGCCAAGATTATTGCAGTTTTGAAAGCATATCACAAAGTGCAATGTCTGTGTAACCCTCCTGTGGTGATAACATCTCAACACAGTCTTTTGGTGTTTTTAAGCAAGATGGCTGAGCCAACCCTTTATATAGTACAGCAGTGCTACCAAAGTGTCCAATCCTGTTCCCTCTTCCTCTTCTTTGGAGGAAGCTACTTACTGAGCTGATCCAGGACTCCATCCACCAAACCCATAAAAAGTTTCAAAACCCACCTAAAATCCATAATAATCAGTTAAAACACCCACTACAGGGGCAAAGGAGCACCAGAGCTTGCCACAGACATGGCTAGTGTGAGGAGAAGGGGGCAAGGGCTTCCCCTACTGCCAGCCATGGCCTGTCCGCAGAGCTCACCTCCTCCAGACCTGTCCACCAGAGTCTAACACCCACAGAACACCCTCACAACCCGATTTCAGAGAAAGAAAAGGAGGGCAGGGAGGACAAAAAGCACTCACACGCTTTCTTGTCCCATCTATCTTCGGAAGCAGATGGCAGTACTTTGCACACCCTCACGGAGCAGGCAGCTGTGCAATTAGGCAGCTGCTTTTTCCACAAAACAGCTTGAAGTTGGAGTTCTAAAAGCTTCAGGAACATACCCTGTGAGGAAGTTTGTATTGAAACTCTCTTGTAGTGGGAGAGAAATATACTTTGCCTTGCCTCCTACTCATCTGGGGACAGACACCTTGCAGGTGCAGATTCCTTTAACTACAGGACCTGCAATGAAGCCAGCACATAAAAGCAGAGGATCCAAACCCATTTTAGCCTGTTCTGACAGAACAATGCTGGTGACATCACGCAGTTTGTGTGCCTGTACGTCTATCTGTATTTCTTACTACTTTTTTAATCACTTCCAATGACATTTGGACAAGGGGCAGAGATCTCAGGGATCTTAAGTTCCTCTGGCTAGCAGGAAGAGACAGTGTGGCTATTAACCAAGGGAAGGGCTGGAGCGAACTAATTTTCTGTGTGAGGCCACATGAAAGCTCAACGTCAACATGCAAGTGTAAAATCAAGGATTTATTGGTTCTACTGGCCCCACAGAACCATTATGAGTATAAGACTTGATAGAGGCTGACTGTATAAGGCTAACTGCAATACAAGTCAGCTTTTCAGCTCTACAGACCAAGTAATTTAGTTCCCTGCTTATAGGAGAACAGGAAAACAAAGTAATAAATTATAATATTTTGCATCTTTGAAGACATGTTCTTTCTTGTCCCATAAGATATACAAATAAAATGCCTCAGAGATAAAATACAAAGGCTTTCTCTCAATTGTGTTTTTATAGAGACCCCAGGATTCACGCAAAATTACAGCAAAATCCATGTGTAAATCACAGCTTTTGTGGTAATGCTACCTCCTAATTAACATGAGGATTTTTGGGAAAAAAGAACGCTGGATTTAGCATCATGATAGCCAATATAGAGCTATGCAGTTATACTGAGTTTTACAGTAAATTTTACTTACTGCCTCTTGGAAGCTATTTCAAAATTGATGTGAAGGCATGGGAATAAAAATATAAAAATACAACAGATCTGTTAGGTCACCAAATCCATCTATGTGCCAGACCAAAGCAGTTCTCTGTGACAAATTCACCCAGCTGAGTTTAGCAGTCTTAGGCAATTGGACAACTAGCACTTTCCCTTAGATTATAATTTTTTCAGATCGTATGTTGTGTGCTCCATTTCATTAATTCAACCATATTTTTTCCTCTTCCTTTTAAATAAAGATTGCAGCACTCACATGTCAAGCTGAAGAAGACATTATTCTTACAGTAACATCTAACATCTGTTTTTGGCAGGCACTATGGGCAGTTGGCAGCAGCTCTGCGGTTCCCTCCTTATGTAAATGATCATGTGCTGGTGGCTGTCTAAGATAACATTGCTGGAAGACAAAGGAAGAAAAAGTCCTTTTCCTTTTACTTGATGCTCACTGTTAGCTAGAACATAAGGAGTTTTGCATGTTGAGCAGACAGCCTCATTTTCACTGTATGTGGGCCAGATCTGGCTTCAGGGGAACTGAAGAGAGCCCTGTGCAAGCAGGAATATTCACTAAAATATTTATCAAAGGGAAATGATTTTTAGGGTTTTATTTATGCACAGAATTATTTACTGTAAAAGAGGAATGCTAGGGAACGCTGCCTGACGCAGAAGCAGTGAAGAAATTATGATGTGCACCCTCCAGTCCACATAGCAGATGTAAAAACCTTTCCAAGACTGGAATACATTTGTAAAAGGTAGGTTCATTTGATGCAAGTGATTGTTCAGACCTTTTGTATATGCTTGTAAAAGACAGAAAATACAGAGTCCCACTTACTAGGAAAATCTGGCCTTTGTTGGGCATCACATAGGAAGTAGATTATGTATAAGTCTCCCTCTCATTCTATGCATTGACTGTTTGATGTATGCAATAAACCCAGGATAACTGGGGAAATTCTCTTCTGTGTTGTATAAGAACACAAACCAGAGGGTCCTTTCACCTTATCTGTATAGATCACTAACATGCAGTTTGTAAAATCTCATCATTTTTAGCTCTTGCAGCGATATAGTTTCTGAAGGTACCACTTCTCTGAGGTGTTTTGGAGATCTCACAATGCCTCTGCCCCCAGACTTTGTGACAGTACTGCCCAGCCTTAATTCAGCTGAAATACTAATGGTGGATGCAGTGAGAGCATGAGCAGACCTACAGGATTATCATGCCTGCACAGTGAAGTTGTCAATGAGGTTTTCAGCTCCAAAAAGCAGGTGTTGGCCTGAGAGCAGTTTCACATTAATTAGCCCAAAGTGTTCTGAGATGATACTTCCATGCTTCTGCTTTGCCCTGTGTCTTGCAGCATCCTACCACCTTGTATTTTTGTGCCTGTACTGGTGTTTTTTAAACTGTGGCAGGTAACTTACATGGCCAAACACTGACTCTACAAGAAGCACGGGTTCTTAAGTCAGAGAAAAGCTCTGTGCTATCATACTGCCATTTTAGCAGCTCACACTTGTCTTAGAGTTGCATTGTGCCATGCTGATGCTCCTCATAAGTACTGAGAAACACACTTTGCAGTTTCAGGCTCTGGCTAAATACCTCTGATTAGGTCTGCACCGTCAGCTACCGGAGTTTTTCCCAGCTCTCAGCATACAGCTTTACCATCACAAAAAGACCTCAAAGCTGTCAGAACCATGGCTATGGGTAGCTATGTTTAAGTGCTGTCATGCAGTCCAGCCAATCATTTTAAACAAAATCCAATAACCCCAGTGCTGGGCATCTGAGTGACATGAGCATCAGTATGAGAAACCAGTTGTGATGTTGTATGGCAGTAAGAGCCCCAAAAGAAAGAGAAAACCACTGAATTTGAAGTAGTGGATGAAGGTCAGTTTAGATTTGAGCCTTCCTATGATGCTGCTCTTGGTAAAAAGCAAATCAAGACATACTACAATTTGGCAAAGCTCATGCTTCACCATGTTCATACATGGAAATTGTTAGAAAGATAAATTTGATGTAGCTTTAGAGTTGAGGTCTGGGTACTGTTTTGGCTCAGTTCTAATCTTCAGGTTGATTTTCAACCCCAAGTATTCTACACAGCAGAAAACAGAGTTTCTTTGGTTAAGTGGTCAAATTTAAGAGAGATAGCTGCTGAGCATGCTCTGTTCCCTCAACCTGCACTCGTATAATAAGAATGCCCAGTGACTTGCAGAACTGAGCTTCAACCTTCTACAACAATTAGTTTGCCTCATTAGTAAAATGCTGCTAATTTTTCCATTTTCTTCAGGGACATTAGGAAGCTGCTGCTGTGTGTGCATTGGAGAAGCCTAGACATTTCACTGGCAACTTCCTCTTCGTGGTTACACCAATCTTTCTACCTAAATGCCATCTTAAACTATGCAGAACAATGGTGGGGACATGCTGAGCATACTGCTGTGAGAAAAGAGAAAAGAATGAGCAGAAGGACAGTAGGAGTCTGAATGGTGTGTGAAAACGAGAATATGACTAAGTGACTTACCATTGAAATTGCCTTTCACCAAATGTGTGTAATCAATTCCAGGCAGTAGGGATGGTTAACATTACAAAAGCTCTAACCATGGATTTGTCGAATATTGTCTTTCCCAAGAAGTAGTCTCAGATACCTAAAAAGCATATGCATGACTTTAGTAACAAAGACTTGAGGTTGGACCACTTCACCTTTATCAAATCATTTGTATTCTAGATTTTAGGCATCCCTGCCATAGTGATTTTATTCTCAGGGAGCAAGTAACTTCTCAGTACTCGCAAAACTATGCCTACAAATTTGTCTGAAGACTGCTCTTTGCAGTAAATGAAATGACAGAACTAAAATTATCTATTTTATAGCATTTGAATTTTATACAGAATGTAAAACAATAACACCCACAAGTATGCCTCACAAGAAAATAAAACTGTACTTGGAAAAGTCACCATGAAAATGATCTCTTGCTCTCCAAGCTAATTCATGTCCTCTGAAAGCACAAACCCCAATAACTTTAGATTTTTTAGTGAAGAGTTAAATTCCAGGTTGCACTAAAAATTATAACCCAAACATTTGTGGTCTTTATATTCAATTTAACAGGTCCAGAAGATCTATGAGATTCTCACCAGAACTATTCTAAAATCCATTAAATCTGTAATTTTTATTTATTTATAATTTTAAAACTCTTAATTCTTTCTTCTGTTGAATTTTGTGCTTCTCCAGAAATCGAATTCTCCATTCATTATTTCAGCAGAGAAATTCCCACCAGCTCTAATTCACATCCAGAAATCACAAACCAGTTCTGAGTCTCTAAAATAGGAAGCCTTCTGAGTAATTTATCATTAAATGTATTTGCATTTCTATCTTGAACTGGAATACCAGAGAAGAAAGCCTTGGGGACATTTGATCTGTCCTAGCTTGTTTCAAGAGAAGAGAAGATCTATATGAGCCTTCAGCTTGCATATAAAATAGTGCGTAGAAATTAAAGATGTTTAGAAAACATGCTAGCTTTCTGAGAAACTGAAATACAGAGGCTCTGAGCATTGACCAGATATCAGTATTTGGTAACAACCTAAAACAATTCCTTTGATATTAATCGAGATTCTATTTATTACACTACAAAGTAACATCAGAACTTGGCCTAATTTCTGAAGTTACTTCCAGTATTCATTGCAGAGGGAAAAATCTGTCATTAGAGTTCTGTTAAATGAGTTCAATATCATTACATCACAACCTTAATAGCATGTGTCTCAATAATTTTCAAGACTAGTGAAAAATATGGGCACAAAGAAGAAACCTGAGCTTTCTTATGTAACTCTTCCATTGCCATTTTTTCTATTGTCATAAGGAGCTTCTTCTCCTCGGTGCACTACAAAAGAAACCTCTTTAGACAGCTTTCTGTTGACTTCTTCTTTTATCTGTAAATGCTTTCAGTGACTAGTTCACATATCCGTTTTTTTTCTCCAAGCAAAATAGTCTTCTATAGCCTCAATGAACCTGACAGTGAAAAGCACTAAAGCTGCACTACACAGGGTCATATCACAGCTTACTGGGAAACGTGGGGCCACCAAAAGGAGATAACAGTAGACAGCACAGGGGGCCAGGATAGCTCCTGCTTCAGCCCTGCCTCAAGGTAGCATCTCATGAGTACCCACTTTCCATTTCAGTAATCCATCTTTGTATAATATACTTATTGTTTATGGCCATCAAGTAAGGTAGGCAGCCCTCATCCCATTACTATTTTAGCTGCAGGGTGAGGCTTATTTTTCTTATCTACAAAGAGGATATTAAGGAGTGGAATACATACACATAGTTCTCCTTAGGTTTATTGTGTTCAGCCTACTACCCTGTCAATCATGCCATTTTTGTTTTGTTATCACTTTTCTTAGTTTAGTGCCATAACCTCAGGCTCTGATCTCATCAGATCTCACAAACTAAATAGGGTCAGGCCAGGTCAGTATTCAGACAGGAAACTTCCAAGAAAACTCAAATGTTTGCAGGAAGGAGTACTTTTCCGCCCATGCTGTATTTTTCAGTCTCAGTCAGTACCCGACATTACTGAACCAACACCAGTGAATGATTTTCAATGTTGACAGACTTCGTGTCTGAAGTGAAACTCAGCTTGAGTGCACTCTAAAACAACAATAATTATTTCAGTGGGATCTTTCATTTTTCAGTTGCTCTACAAGTATATGGTTGCCTTCACTGCCTGTCTGCAGATCCTTCTGCCAAAACTGTATTTTTCCTTTCATGGATAATGGTCACTGAGAGCTCCTAGCTCAGACTTCCTTCTTCTCTAGGTCTACCACAACTCATAATGCCACAGGATCAGGTTCCAATTATCGATGACTGCCTCCCTCACAGGACACTGGCATTTCACTGTATTTACTATACACACCCTTATTACAGTAGCATATTTTACTTCTCATTTTATGCCATTAACTTCTGTTACTCTGTGTTCTGTCACTCTGAACAGCTAAAAGCTTTCTGTCCATTTCTACTTTGGGTAGATTTATGTGGGAAATAAAATAATTTCCACATAAGCAATTGTTAAATTAAATTAGGACCCTTCTGAATGGAAGTAAATTACTTCAGCTATTAGTTTAATTATAGACCTTCTTACTATTAGTAGTTGTTTTACCAGCTTCATGTTCTATTAGAGTAGGGCACTGTCCCAACACAATCTATGGTCAGTAAACTCACCACAAGATAAGAACATATAAAGTGATGTCATCAATCTTTGTGTCACTCTTGTCTTTCTGCGCCATTCTGTATATTAATCTCTGCATTTTGTGATCCTGATTATGACCTTTCCACCTCATCATCACTAATGAGTTTGTCTTATTATCATGTAAGATTTTAACTTTTTCCCCCAAATGAGAACTGTAAGTCAGGAACAATAAGTCAAGCTCCTTATGACTTGTTGAGGAAACTTGTGCAACTCAGTGTGTTGCCTGAAATGTAGTGGACAAATCAGTTGGCCTCTACTTAAAACGTAAAGCCGTTGTTGATAATTTGGAAAACATATACCAGCTTTATTCACAAAAGGTATTACTGTCTTCTACTTGGGAGTCATGGGAATATTGAATAAAATAGATTTAAATATATTTAAATAAGAGTCATAGAACCTGTGCTTCTGATACCATGACCTTACGCCAGTTATAGACATTATTCTCAGCTTGTATTTTCAGAAGATAAATAGATGTATGAGAAGTTTATTTTTATTGTTGAAATGTTGTTTTCACTATAGTTATAGGGCAGGAGATGACATGATGGAGGTAACCAGGATGGTAAAATAAGAATTGGGATATTTGGGTAATATTATCATGATTTTGCCTCAGTTGTCACTGTTATCTTGAACAAATCACCATTTCAGACTGTGACTTCCATGTCTTAGAGCTTCAATTACTCACAAATGGGTAGTCATAAAGTTGGGAAAACAAACAGACTCAGGGGCACATCAGCCTCAGCCAACATCTTCACAACCTTCCTTTGGTGACATTTAGACCATCACAAGAAAAGTTAGGTAGTGGCATCATCTGCCCACAGTTTTTATGTCACTCAGTGCCCCATCTATAAAATGAGGCTAAATATACTAGACAAAAACACACTGGAAAATTCTCTGCATACAACATACAGTGCATTATACCTTAAATAAACAATTCTGTGTAAAGGCATAATACATCCCTCACAGACAGATGTGATGTGTTCATGTGCTTATTAGCATCTTGCTCTTTGGAACGCATCACTGACTAAAAGTAAGAGAGTGGACCCAAATACAGAGCAAAGTGCTTCTGAAGTAGGTCTGAATTTGGATCACAGGGGTTAAACAATTTGCCGTGGATTGCAAATAATTTTTAGGAAAGAAGCTGGACTGCATCAACTTCTTTTAAAGTTTATTCTTTGTTTGATTTAGATTCTTTCTCTTGTGTAACAATACACCCATGATGTTAAAACGTTACATAAATGTAGAAGTTTATGGAGTTATAAACAATGAATTGTGAACCTATAATTTGAAAACAAAGGGGGAAAATGGACAAAGTACAAAAAGCTTTGTAAAATTTCTGCATTGACCCTATGCACCATGTGCCTTAAAGAAGCTGCCTGTGATTTGTTTTCATATTTCACATTTTCTCAGTATACAAATCCCACTAGAGAGCTTATTGCTTGTTTACATCAAACTTTCGACCCAGTAATGAAACTTCACACAATGCCACAAACAGAAATAGTATTGAAAGGCATGAAAAGAATGGGTCCATTGGGATTTCTATTTCTTTTAAACAGTTCTCTATGTCAACATCCATCTAAAGTTACTAGTTTTTATCCATTAATAATCACTGACTGTTAAAATGTTGGCTTCTGCACTAGAAACACACTGCCTTCTTTGTCAAGAACCACTTTTAGATAAAGGCATGTGGCAGATTACTGTTTCTACTGTTCCTTCCTCGCCATTATGAATCTCAGCATGTTGTCCTCATGCTTTACAGAATTTCACAAGATCCTCTATGTGATGCAAAATTTTCACTTTACATGGACTAAAGTACCCCACAACAATTCCCAAGGGACAAACCCTCATCAACTGACAACACTTAAATGTGAGCTACAGACTGGAGAAAACTAATACAGCTCCCATCTTATTTTCACAGCTGGACTCTTATGAATTTTTGACCCCAGTGTGTTAGACATTAACAGGACTGATTTTTGATTCAGCATTTAAGCTTCACTTTGACTTTTTATTCCCACTGCCAGATGATTACTATCTCTGATCCCACTATGAAAGTTTACCAGTCACAAATCCCTATAATGTGTAACCTTTATACTGCCTTGATTTACGTTAATCTGATCTACCAACAAATGGACACATCTGTTTCATTCTGACAAAGTTGATTTATGTTGACATGTTGACTTTTGTACTTTGCAATGCTGCAGTCCCTTTATTAGGTTTCTGGCATTGTGTCAGCTAGACAGGGCTGGCTTTCCTGCATTTTTTTATCCAGCTGGAAGATATTTCAGTGCTTCTAAAAATTAGGATGCTGAACTACTAAAATCAATGCATTTGTTACTCATGCGGGCAGTAAAATAAGGTTCTTTTTCACATCCTAAGATTTCTATGCTTTGATTTCCTTCTCACTTTGGTTGATGTAGATCATTAACAATGCAGCTAAAATTATTTAAATTACAGTGGTGGAAAGGCAGAAATTAAGATATAATTGATGCCTAATTATTTTAAAACATTTAGAACAAACTTTGGTACCAAGAGGTACCAGAGTGCAAAAAATATTTCTGCACTCTGATCAATGCCTGCATTTGCCAGGTCAGGACTCCCATCTTCTGACAGAAAGCCATGCTTTGTGTCCTGTTTCCAGCCCTTCAGCAAAAGGAAACATCCAAATCCAGGATCTCACTGGGGAGATCATACTCTGATAATAATCCCTGTTGAGCAGAGAAGGTCCATAATAGAAGAGCAGAGGTCTGTACTTGGATATCGTAATGCAGCATCAGGACTGTGTTTCCAGACTACCTACAATGGAAAAGGATGAGGCAGAAATACCATAGAGATACATGCATTTTCACATAAAACTGAGGTAAAGAACAGCTAAAAATACTTTAGTGAGACAAGAACTTCAGGAAAGTTTCTATTCCCAGTAGCTAAGTGAAACGCCTTTTTCCACATCTCAGGGATGGAGAGAAGTACAGAGAAACTCAGGTGTCTGCACACTGTGCTGATGGCATCAAAAGCAGTATTTTCATTCTTAAGAACTTCTAAGAACTATACAGGGAAAAGCCAGTATATGTTTTTCAGGTATAACCAAAAGAGATTTTGAAGGAGATTTTGTAATACCACGGAAAGCTCTGTCTCAAGAGATCACAGAATCATAGAATTGTTTGGGGTGGAAAAGACCTTGAAGATCATCAAGTCCAACCATTAACCCAGCACTGCTAAGTCCATCACTAAACCACGTCCCTAAGCACCACATCTACACATATTTTAAATACATCCAGGGGTGGTGACTCCACTGCTTCCCAGGGCAGTCTGTTCCAGTGCTTGACAACCATTTCCATGAAGAAATTCTTCCTAATACCCAATCTAAACCTCCCCTGGCACAACTTGAGACCATTTCCTCTCATTCCCCCACCTGGCTACACCCTCCTTTCAGGTAGTTGAAGAGAGCGATAAGGTCTCCCCTGAGCCTCCTTTTCTCCAGACTAAACACCCCCAGCTCCCTCAGCTGCTCCTCATAAGACGTGTGTCCCAGACCCTCCACCTGCTCTGTTTCAGAAAAGTGTGCCCTTTTCTGAACACTCTCCAGCACCTCAACGTCTCCAGCACTCCAGCCTGAAGTGTTGCATGTGATTGTGATACAAGGGCAGGACCTGGCACTGAGCCTTGTTGGACCTCTTACCATTGTCCTCAGCCCATCTATCCATCCTGTCCAGGGCCCTCCAGCTGATCAACACTCCCACCCAACTTGGTGTTGTCTCCAGACTGACTGAGGGGGCACTCGATTACCTCGCCCAGGTTGCTGATGAAAATATTAAACAGGACCTTCTGAGCCTTGGAAAACCCCACTTGTGATCAGCTGCCAACCGGATGTAACTCCATTCACCACCACTCTCTGGGTCTGGCCATCCAGCCAGTTTTTCACCCAGCAAAGAGTGCTCTTGTCCAAGCCATGAACAGCTAGTTTGTCTAGGAGAATGCTGTGAGGAGCAGTGTCCAAAGCTTTACTGATGTCTACACAGACAACATCCACAGCCTTTTCCTCATCCACTAAGCAGGTCACCTTGCCATAGAAGATCAAGTTGGTCAGGCAGGACCTGCCTTTCATAAATCCATGTTGGCTGAGTCTGATCCCCTGGTTGTCCTGCACATGCCGTATGATGGCACTCAGGATGATCTGATCCATGACCTTCTCCAGCACTGAGGTCAGACTGACGAACTTGTAGTCCCCTGGCTCTGCCTTCTGAAACTTCTTGTAGGTGTCACGCTGGCTAAATTCCAGTCAACTGTGACCTCCTTGGTTAGCTGGGACTGCTGGGAAATTATGGAGAGTGGCTTGGTGAGCACTTCCACCAGCTCCCTCAGTACCCTTGGGTGGATCCCATCTGGCTGCACAGATCCGTGTGTGTCTAAGCGGTACAGCAGGTCCCCGACCATTATGCCTTGGAATATGGGGGCTTCTTTCTTCCCCCCATCACTGTTTTCCAGCTCAGGGGGCTGGGTGCATGGAGAACAACTGGTCTTACTATTAAAGACTAAGGCAGAGAAGGCAGTAAGTACCTCAATCTTTTCCTCATCCTTTGTGGCAATGTTTCACCCCACCTCTAATAAAGGATGGACATTCTCCTTAGCCCTCCTCCTGTTGACAAGGTATTTACAGAAATGTTTTTAATTGTCTTTCACAGTAGTAGTCAAATTAAGTTCTAGCTGGGCTTTGGCCATCACCAAGGCCAATGCAATTACACCAGAGATTGAGCTCCAAGGCCTCATCTGATGTATGGGCATCCAGCCCACAGAACCAGATTGGAGCTAGTCAGAGAAACTTCCCTGAGTCTCATTTTGTGTGAACATTGGATCCTTAGATTCATCCACTTTGCTCTTTAATCCCAATCCCAGTATGTCCCACACAGGCAGAGGCAGCTCCTGACACAGACAGAGGCTAAGTGTATCACATTGCTTTCGGGACATTGAAAATGTGGATTTTTGGTTCAGTGATCAAGAATTGTAATAAAATAAAGTAAAATTTTGACTTGGGTCAAACTGACATGAAGCAATTTATTTTTAAGTTATGCAACCACTTTTAATCTGCCATCATAAGAATAAGAGATTATGGAGATGGAATAGAGGAGAAAAATGGTGAAAATAGTTTTGCATCCCCCTTCTTCTTTTTTTCTTGGGAAATACTAAAAATCTCTGCTATTCGCATTCCAGTTTCTCTTATTTTCTTTCCATATTCAGGGATTTTAAAATTTTTCTTTCAAAATCTGCAGAAAGAAGCAGCTTGGGGAAGAACACACGACAGAGGATTCAAAATTCTTCTACTAGGGTTGCCCAGCTGTGCCCTGTAGCGTCACCGACATTTCTTATTAGAAACTGGAAAAGAGATCAAAGCGGGAAAGCGCTTGGGCGACGAAAGGACAGGCTCAAGTGGCTGTGATCCTGAGGCCAAGTGTGCCATCTAGTGTTCGATAGTGTTTGTCAAAGGGAAAGCGTCTGTTCATCTCCACAAGATTCTCAATATCCATAATATATTTTTCATCACTTACTGGACAGGCTACTGATATTAAATGTAAGGCTCAACAATAATAATAACTTTTCACCCCTGTGACATTTGGGCAGTACGTGTGAATAATTTGTGAACACCTTTTGTTTGAAAGCTGCTGATCAGTATCTGATGAGCACATCCAAAAAGTAATGAGTCTTCTGGTGAAACAGAGCTGCACGACATCACAATAAAATATCTTGAATATACTGTAGCCATTGCGATGATCACTAATTTCAGGAAACTGCGGGAACTGATAGCACAGTGTGATGTGGAACAGATTGTAACAACATACTTTGCCTGAAACTCCAGTAAGGAGGACAATGACCCAATTACCACTCTCATACAATAGAAAAAGTGGTAAAGAAAGTTGAAGATATGCAGGCTGCCATTTTTTGTTCTTTTGGCTTTTGTCAGCTACTCCATATTCAGTTATGGGGTATGAGCAGCAAGACAGAGAGCAAGTCAAATCCACAGCACCACTGTCATCCCAGCAGTTACTCTTAACACAAATACTCTGCTACCACTGAGGAGCATAGACTTCTAACATACGTTACCACAGAGTTCTCCTAAACAATTGCTAAAACTTCTCATGGCACAATAAAGACAAGTGTGAACACCTGAAATTTGGTGCATTCCCATAAATACCAAAGTGTAAATTCTTTGGGGAAAAGTGTCATTGTTTCTTCAGTTGTTCCATTTTGGGCCTGTCAAACAGAAATGCCAGAAAACATTGGGGGTGAGCAGGATTGGAGGCAGGAAGTTGTATTTCAGTCAGAGAGATGAAGAAAAGACTGCCTGTTAAAGTCTATGGAAACACTCACTTTAAGCATCTCTCATCTTGATATACTGCTAGAATTAAGGCTGATGTGAATGCAGGCACTACAGAGGTGGGCAGAGTAAGGGGGGGGGGAAAGGAGGGTAATTCAGAGATATTGAGTCACATTTCCCCTGTTTGTTTAGTGTAATAAACCAGCACTGCTATTAACTGCTATTAACTGCCAAGTGTATTTATCACACACCTTTATCTTGCGTAACTTAAACTGATGCCAAAAAAGTCACTCACTTGCCCTCCTGTGGTGCTGTGCTCCCATCACTTTCCTCATGTCAGGTCCAGTGATTCTGTAGCATCAGATTTTGCCAGGTCAGTGAGTTGATCCAGCTGAAAACTAACTGGGGGTGGAAAAAGTTTTCTATCAGGTAGCCACCAAAAATAATGTCCTGCAGCAGACACTGGGGCAGAAATAGCAGCCTGATCCTTCCAGGAAAATCACCCATTTAGCAGCAGCCCAGAGTTCGGCTGGCTTAAGAACAAATGAAATCATGCCCAACATAGAAGTACTACAGACTGAATCAATACTAAAATTATAATTATTTATCGTACAGACAGAGAGATATTTTTTAAAGTTTGAACTGCATCCTTTGAAGAAAAAAAGTTTGCTTCTTTACGTCAAAATGTTTTTCTTCTCAGCAGTTTTTGATTTCATTATGTGCCTAAAGGTTTCCTTGATTGCAAAAATTCACAGAAAATTGTAAAGATGGGCAATCAGCAGATTTCTTCAGTGAAAGCCATTAGATGTTTTCTTCAGTTCAGTGTTGGTCATAAATAATCATTCAAGACTCTGAAGCTGAAAGCAAGCAGAAACACTGGGAGACACCGATTTTGTAGCAAACTTTTTGGGTTTAAAGAAACCATGCCTCTATACAGCTAGGAGAGCATGCACACTAACAACAGCCCTAATTCTTCTTCAGGAGTGGGCTGGAAGCCCAAATCACTCACTGAGTAGGCTGGAAGTTCCCATGTAGCCTTTCCCAGCAGTGATCCAGTTTGGAGTTACTACTTGTGGGGAGTCTGTATGCCAAGGTGTCCTGGTTTGGACAAATTCGGAGGAAAATATCCTCTGATAGAAGGCAGGTTACGATCACCCCTCCCCCCACCAGGATCGGGAAAAAATAAATTTTTCTCGAAGGAAAGTGAAGGAGATAAAAACTATTTACTTAACAAACACACAGGAAAAGGATAATAATGCTAAATAATGAAATCTCTTGCTACGGAGAGAAACCTGGGAAGATTTCAGAGTCCTTCTGCAGGTGTAGGCTCTCTCCTCCTCCTCGGAGCTGGGACGGGGTGGGCCCCCCTCCTTCGGGGCCTCTACCTCGGTGGAAAAAAAGTCTTGATGTGTTCTGATGTTGAAACAGTCCAGGAAAAGAAAAGGAAAATCCCAACGTCCAGGAAAAACAAAGTTCAACTCTCCAGTAGAAAAAAAAGCGAAAGTTGGAAAAAACCCAGGGTGCTTCTCTGCTCCTCTCGCTACACCGGCCGAAACCAGAGCAGAGCCCTCTGCTATCTGTGTCCTTGAAGTTTTTTTTCTTCTCTCTCTCCGCTCAGGCTCAGTTTAAAGGCACAAAGTTAATTTCTGAGCAATAGAGCAGTGATATGGGATACACATCATAAAGTCACCCCAAGACACAAGGTCAAGTAGGTAACGCCCAGCAATTTGGAATGTTCCTCCCAGCAAGAATTTTTGAAGCATGTTACAGCAGGACGACTCTTGAGAGATGCACATCTCCTGTAGGAAGCACTATTTCAGACTTTGATGTGCAGCAAAGATATGAGAAATATAATTTCCTTTCTCAATTTCAGCACCAATCATCACAGTAGTAATTCAAAGACCAAACTGAGGACTCATTTGCACTGAATATTAATGGAGGTGTAATAGATAAAAAAACTGGCAGGAGTAGTTTTCAGAACAATGCATCTGTCAGCCACGATCTTTGAAACAAATCCAAGTCTAACAGAGCAGCTTCTTTCCCTTTCTTGAAAAAGGGATTCAATATGATCAGCTACATCTTCTCAAAAGAAAACATTTGGACTCTTTGCTTTTACAGACTTTGATCCAAAGTCAGAATGGCACTGATTTCAGCAGAGGCAAGATCTTAAATAAGGCTGGGGCATTTAGCTGTCTTTGAAGCTAGGTGTTCGTTTTTGTCACAGGACCTACTTGACAGCCTGACGACGAAAGCCTCTTTTCATGCCAAAAATAGAATAAATGCACCATTTTAGAAAACTGCTCACACAGCCCTACCAGCTTGCCTTGACATTTTGGTGCAGGAATCACCTTCAGCTTCACAGAGGAGCTATTTCCCATGTAGTTTGTCTCATTATCTCTGCCTAAAAGGCTAGCGCAGGTGCTTAAATTATAGTGGTGGTGGGGAGCTGCTTCAGCTCTAAATGTCTGCTGGACAGAAAACAGGCAAGTGAAGCATCTGTTAAATATCACCGGTCACCATTGGTTTACAACCAGATACTGCACAGCTGAAACTCCACTGAAGTAAATGGAGTTCCGCAAGCAGAACACTTGACCTGAGGACTGATTTCATCAGTGAGTATAAAGTAGTCTGGTATTGGTAGTCATTCAATTTACCTGCAAAAACCAGCTTTTAACCCAAAGAAACTATAGAACTAAACCTGCCTACAACTTCAATATTCACATGAATGTACATTTCAAAAGCTACAATGATAGAAAGTGCAATTTTCATAATAAAATAGTGAAAATTAAATGGCCGCTTTTATGTATGGATCCTTTAAGAGAACCCTTTTAGCAAAACAAGACACCTTTTCCTGTCAATATCCTGAACTACCCTTTCTCCCTCCTGTTGTATTTTGGTGAAAGAATACTTCATGTCATCTCCATTACTTTCATGCTTAATGGCATTGCAATGAAAGAAATGACACCTTACAGAATTAGGACCCAGACTAGCATCCCTTGGAGGCTGAGTTTCAGATCATTATTTCTGCTGACACTGTGCAGCTGTTGCAGTGGGTTTTATTTTTTCTAGGAGCAACTTCGGGTGTTTTGTTTTGGTTTTTTTTCTTTTTTTTCTCCACAGAAATCTTTAGCAGGAAGAGGAAGGCACGGCTTGTTGGATCAGTGATGTAACACCAGCTGACAGGTGGGTTTCAGGGAAGTCTCTGGGGCCATGGCCTCTTTAGTGGTTTTACCACTCCAAACTCAATTACAGTGGAGTTTCACGCTCCACAGCAAACTCCAGTCCTTTTTTGATAAAAACTCTACAAAGTAAATAAGTCATGATGATGATATGGGTCTACCATTTAATATTCATTGAAGTACATATGTTTGAAAATTGGAAGCAGAGTTTAATCCATTTTCATATTTATATCAACATGCAGTTTTAAAAAGGATACCTTTCGTTTTCTCAGAGAATCTTAACAATTTCTGGTCTGACAAGATAAATAAAGACATAAAAAACTCACTTTGAATATAAGGAGAAGACCCAAAGAGATTTAAAATGCAAATCTTAAAATATATATCCTAAGTCTACTCTACCTTTCAAGGGGGAGCACACCTCCCTTCTACGTGATTTTCGGTTTGATTGAAATTATAAAAAACACTTTCGAGGATCCATAATTCTTGATGATAGATGCATAATTTGATCACAATCTATTTAAAACTTATTTTACAGTGTACAGTGTTGATAGTATATCAGGTAATACATTTTATAAAGGGATTATTACATTTATGATCAATTTCTTCTGTCATTTAGGTATATTAGCTTGATGTAACTTTTCCGTCTGTGACATAATTAAGTCACAGCAATCATCAGAATTTGGTTGTGCATAGCTATGACAGTTAAACCAAAGCATACAAAGAGTAGTTTCTATGAGAACCACATACAAAACTGGCAAAATAAACAATACATTGCTCTTAAATAACTGAAAAAAATCTAATTTGCAAAACCTCACATCATATAGCACTAAGTTTAATCATTATTTTGTAACATCAGAGAGGTTTTCCAGCCCACATTTAGAAATCTTCAGGAGAGATGAAAAGAAAGATGTAGCAAATTTTCCTTTGTCTTGGTGTTTTATTTTAGATGACTGAACGATAAATGGAGCTGGTGAAAAAAGAGTTAACCTAATGATGTCGTCTTTTATTTGACTGAATGTTTAAGCATGGTGCTACGGCTGATGGCACCTTGTTTAATAATGCAGTACATAGCTTCCTAAGGGGACAGGGCTTGATCTGAAAACTGAATATGGTGCACTCTAAATTCTCTTCCCTGAGGAAGGCTGACTAACTGATAAGTGCCATGAGCTAGCGCAGGGACTGATTCTGTCAAATCAAGCTCAAATGGAAGGCACAATGTAGACTCTTCTCAAGTCTTAGTGAAGTAATTTGAGCAGACATTTGTGACATTAGACAGTGCATCAACTATGGAATGCTGTAAAAGTTCACTGTCTTACTACAAGGTGGTCTTTAGATGACAGGATAAAGAAATCAGTGCAAATTTGTTAATGTAACAACTTGGAAAAGCATGCTAAAAATGTCACTCTATTGGGATATGTGATAAAATGTATAGGGAAGTGACTGCCAGTTGGGTTTCCTCGTGAATCCTTCATTAGAACTCATGTAAAAGGCATAAAAATAGGGAAACGCAGTAAGTACAAAATTTGTATTAGGTTCTATCAGCTAAATTTCTGTTCTTCCTGAGCTAAAAATTTCCAATTGACAACTGAGGCGAGAAAATCCATTGTTCAGCTGTTTGTTTCTCACTTCGAGATTTTATAGTCATTCAATTCAAACTTCCCATAGTGAAGTCCTTGAACATCTTTTCTAAATGGGAACTGAAGAACAACAGTCTTTAAAGCCAGGAAGAAAACTGTACAGGTTGAGGAGGAGATAAAACCTGTTAATCACACATAAATAATATGCTAGCATACAAAGAATAACTTTGAGCAAATCAGCAAGAAAGACCGGAAACTAGTGGAAATTCCTTAATAAATAGAATGGAAAATAGCAGAAAAAAAGATTTTTTTTTCATTGTAATTCATGTTTGTCTAAGCTTGTTCTTTTCTTCAAGTAAATAATGGTTCCTAGTTGTAATGAGTAAAATGTCTGCCAGATTTCCAGTGAAAAATCTGATAAATTGCTACCTGTGAATATTGAAGATGAAATTAATAAAGGAAAATCTGGTATATAACAAACTGATCTCAGAGGATATAACAGCTAATAATGTTGAAAATAAGCATTTCAAGTTTGAGAGATTTATTAGTGGGTATATTCCAGGATAATTTTAAAACCAAACTTTTTCAAAAGCTCTGTGACCTTTACAGAAAAATGCATGTGTGCTGATGGGATGAGCTGACACTCCTCAGCTAAGAGGCAGAGCAGTACACAGAGAGGCAGCATTTCTCAGAGAAAGACCTAATGACTGGAATAATAAACCTGTGACGAAATGGTTTATCATACAACACAAGATGGTGCATTTGGAGACTAATAACAAAATCTATGTTGCGAGGTGGGAATCCATCAGCTGGGTAAGGAGCAAGATTCTAGCATAATGAGTGATGGCAGAAGGAGTTGCAGATGGCAATCTGCTGACAGCATGAGAAAGGCAAATGATACCAAACCGGTACCAGATGAGACTTTTCTGTTGAAGATCTACTAATGTCAATGTACAACACAGCTGGAAAGACCCTTTAGGTGATATGTTACTAAGAAGCTTTCCCGTCACTTAGTTCAGGAAAGAATTCCTCAAACCAGAATGGTTCTGCAAGAAGACGCTCTCTGATGCGATGAGAAGAGAGTGAAGTGTTGTGGCTGATTATGGATAAAATTTTCTCTTAAGAAATACAAGAAATAAGAACATACAGACTGTCTATATGAGGGCCATGGAGATGCTGCAGGAAGCTCCTGTGGAGCTTCTGGAAAGCAGCTTTTCATTCAATCAGTGAAAGCAAAAAGGCTGCTCCTCGGACAATGATTTTTGACAAGGTCAGGAAAAGAGTTATGTGATGTGGTACATGTGGTCATGTTTGGTGTGAAGACCTAGGGGGTCCTCTGCTTACGTTGTCTTGGGCTGCATAGAGCTCTCTGTTTTTATCACTGGTATGCTCAAAGGTACAATTTAGGTCAGTGTCTGAGAAGTGTCCTCAGCCCAAAGTGCTATACAAGTAAATACATTAATAACCTTTTATTAGTGGACCATGGGAAGAATTTTCAAAGGCCTGTAGAACTTTACAACCAGTGATGTTAATGGCATTAAATAAAAAAAAAAAAATTGAAAGAGGGATCCTCAGTCACCTTGCTCTTCAGAGATTAAGTAAAGATCCAAGCATACTTCCAGTGCAGGTGACACTGACACTAAGCAACAAACTCATATTCAAGCTTTAAATCGTGTAATTCTACATCTCTGGTACACAAAAATGTCTGGTTTTCACAGGACCTTAATGATTTCAATAGAATCACCAGGTAGTATGATTAGACCTCACTACAGGGTTCAAACTCTGCTGCTCAGCTTTTACTTTAATGTCTTCCTCTTCTTAGACCAACAACACAGTGGAAATGAGTCCTGTCCAGCCAGAATGGAGGATACTCACCAATATCTTACACAGGCAGATAAGGGAAAAAACCCACAAGGAGTTTTCTGGTTAAGTAGGAAAAAATAAGAAAATTTTGATACTCTCCAATCAGAGGAGTAAGGGTGAAAAAAGACATTCTGATTTTTCAGGAACTGAGGTGGTCTTTCTGTGAAGCAAATACGAATGAGCTGTTATTCCACATCTTGAAGTTCTGAAGCAAGATTCACTAGAACTGATATCACTGTTTCATGGGTAACATCTGTTCTGCAAGCCCCAATAGCATTACAGCATGGTCTCAGTAAGAAAACAGTAAAACAGTCCTTAGAGCTCTAATATTTAAGCTAACATGTAAGATTTCCTACCCTAAAAAGCTGACACAGAGCTACAGTTAGGAACACTGATAGAGATAAGATTCAAATAAATCAGAACTGGTACACAGACCTCTGCTTTATATTTTCTTTTACTCATTTACTTACTTAATTCTGTTAATTCCTTGAGACACAGTATATCAGTGCTAATGCCCAACTCAAAAGTAAATGCTCAATTTCAGGTCGAGCATTCTGACTTACATCTGCAATAAGTCCTGCAAAATGAACAGTAAGTTCACCCTGTTTCCTGTGTCAGGATTTCCAAGATAATTATATTTGGAAGTACCTAAGTGGCATTTGATATTAGCTAGGGTCCCATTTTGGAGTTTGATATGTGATCATTCCACTGCCAAGTAATTTATTTAACTTACTGTCTTGGGGTGACTTTATGATGTGCATCCCCTATCGCTGCTCTATGCCCAGAAATTAATTTTGTGCCTTTCTGTACCTTTAAACTGAGCCCGAAACGGGGGAGAGGAAAAAACCAGAGAGAACTTTTCAAAACAGTTGTTCAAGGACACAGATACCCAATCCTCTGTTTCTGCAGCAGCAAGAGCGGAGGAAGCGCTCTTCTTGCTTTTCAGCCAGCTTTCGGCTCCTTTTCTCCAGAGGGAGATGGAGAGTTGAACTTTGTTTTCCTGGGACTTTGGTTTTTCCCTTCTTCTCTTCTGGACTGTTTCAACATCAGAAGACATCGGGAGAATTTTCCACCGAGGCCCCGGAGGTGGGCCCACACTGACCCAGCTCCGAGGAGGAGGAGAGAGACCACACCTACAGAAGGACTCTGAAATCTTCCCAGATTTCTCCCCACAGCAAGAGCTTTATTATTTAGCATTATTATCCTTTTCCTGTGTGTTTGTTAAATAAACAGTTTTTATCTCTTTTACTTTCCTCTGAGGAAAACTTCTTTTTTCCCGAACCTGGTGGGGGGAGGGGTGATTGTAACCTGCCTTCTATCAGAGGATATTTTCCTCCAAATTTGTCCAAACCTGCACACTTACATAGAAAAAAAATTATTAAGTATCTGAAATAAGGATTAACCATATAACCATATTACAAACTATGAAAAAACACTTATTATTAGATGACGAAATAAGCACACTATGCACAAGAATGATGTTTGTAAAGAACAGTTTCTCAAGTTTGAAGTAATTAATAAATAACTTATACATGTAATTTTCCTTTGTTATTTTTTGCAAAGGAGGGTGTCCCATGGAGCACAAGCAGAATACTAAAGATGCAAGTCTATAAACACAAAGTGATGAAACTTGAATTTTTCTAAAATAAGGACATAAGGCAGGGTTCCTTTTACAAACAAGGTGTAAGTTTTCCACTGGTATGTAACTATGCCACAGATACTTTCACTAAGAGTTGCCTTCAGTCCTGACTGGTTTCGATATCCATTCTTACCCCTTCATGTCAAATCTTTTGGTACATAGAATTGCAGCAGCTTTGTGGTACTGTCAAAAAACTCCATCAAGACTTTCTTCCATAGCTGATTGAAGCAGAAGCCAAAAAAATCAAGACAGTTAGTAACATTAAGTTATAAATATATCAATCCTGTTTAAAGTGAAAGAAACTTTACATTATTGTAAAGACCCAGCAGTTTTGATTAGCTCGTGTTTGTGGAGCAGAGTGTAGATGAAATATTGGATGCACCTATGGGCGACTGTCATAATGGAGTCCAGTGTGTGGTGCTAATTGCTTATTAGTCATCAAGACTGCAAGATCTTTTAACATCTCATGCAATGTCTCTTCCTTTGCTTTTTATGACTTGACCTATTGCATGAGCAAAACTGAGTATCTGCAGCAATGGAGAGAATTTTTCTACACCTTTCTGTTTGTAATACCACATTGGAGGCATAAGGATATTGACATTTTGAAATATTTCTCTGCCCATTTAAGATAAATATTTTTAAATGCATGTCTAGAAAATATGGAATGGATTTATTATCAAAACATTAAATGTTCATAATTTATTTTAGTAAGTCATCTAAAAGTCATGTTCACCTACAATTGTACATTATTACAAGCTGTAAGGGTCACAGTATTTAATGTACTACATTATGCAAAAGATCTGACGATGTTCACAACAGCCCTTTCTTTCCAGAAAATCTGATTTTCTTTACAATCACAAACATCCTTTTAGACTACCGCACATTTTCCAAGGACAAATAGTGCAGAAGGGATGATAGCATCGCAAAACTTTTCCTCACACTTTCACCAATTTGATAATGTATTGTTTGACAATGTAGTGTCATTTTCTCTCACTGAGAGAGAATGGAAACATCCCAAAAGTAATGTCAGTGGCTACCCTTGAGGCATTTGCTTTAATATCTCTATGCCTCAGTTTTCCTATTTTAAGAAATGTTCATAATATTCATTCACACCAGCAGGGTGTTGTAAAGCTAGATTTATTATTGTTTGTTAGATGCTTTTAGATCATCCAACTGGAAGAATGATAGATATGCAAAACAGAACCTGTTGTAGCTATTATTCTCAGACAATTTCTGTTGAATTTATATAAAAGGAATACTGACTATTCTCAGACAATTATTCTCAAACAGTGTATGTTGAATTTGTATAAAATGGAATACTATTTTTTGAACAATATAAATAAAACTTGTCCATTAATCATCACTTTTTTTTTTTGCAAATAACCAATACTAAATTACATTGAAAATACATCAGACCACTCAGCTTCTGCTAAGATGCACTGAGCATCTATGTCATACAGACATGTATTTCATGAATACAGGCCCTGTGCCAGTTTGAGACAAATTTGGAGGAAAATATCCTCTGATAGAAGGCAGGTTACAACCACCCCTACCCCACCAGGCTCGGGAAAAAAAAAATTTCCGCAGAGGGAAGTGAAGGAAAAAAAACTATTTATTTAACAAACACAAGGGAAAAGAGTAATAATACTAAATAATAAAACCTCTTGCTGTGGAGAGAAACCTGGAAAGATCTTAGCGTCCTTTCTGTGGTATCTCTCTCTCTCTCTCCTCTTTGGAGCTGGAGTTTGGCGTAGGCCCCCCTCTGGGCCAACGGTGTAGGGTCTCCTGGTGTGTTCTGGTATTGTTGAACAGTCCAGAAGAGAAAAAGAAGAAACCCAAGTCTCAGGAAAAAAAGTTATTTAACTCTCCATGTCTCTCTGTAGAAAACTGAGCCGAGAGCTGGCTGAAAAGCAGCAAAAGGGTGCTTCCTCTGCTCTCCAGCACCCGCAGCAGCTATCTCTGTGTCCTTGAACACAAAACTGCTTTGAAAAGTTCATTTGGTTTTTTTCTCTCCCCACTCTCGGGCTCAGTTTAAAGGCACAGAAAAGCACAGAAATAATTTCTGGGCATAGAGCATTGATAGGGGATACACATCATAAAGTCAGGCCCCCAGACAACTTTGCCTCTTCTTGTCAGTAAAACATGTACAAAGCTTATTAAGTGTGTGTTTGCTTCTGATGTGCTACTTCCAGGTAAGGAGAAATACAAGACACTACTTACTGTTTTTTAATTCTGGTACTTGTCTGTGAATCCTGTCAAACTCACACTTTTAAAGGAGCATTTCAACATAGTTTTCAGAGCATGACCACAACTTGCTCATTCCCATCATATCCAAACCAAATAAAAACAGGCACAATGTGCTCTGGTATATAGGACTGGAAGTCAAACCAAATCTGTGCTTAGCACTGCCATCCATTAACTTTTCAACTTTAGTCACAAAACTCTGAATTTTCATTCCCATAACCATTAATTTACTGCTGCAATTCCCATATGACAGCTCAACCTCCTTCCATACAAAAAAGTCCATCCCTCTCCTCAGACGTTGACATTGAAATTACTGTGAATTAGCCAACACCTAAGTTCTTCTTTTTAATGCTTGAACCATCCATCCCTTCCACTTCTACTTCTGCACAGAACGGCTACAATTTGAGCAAACTTGAAATTTTTATTGAAGTTTTTAGCTCCTTGTAGGCCAGTGTGTAAGCAGGTCAGACCAACATACAACATAAAATATTACCAACATTCAGAGTAACACATGAGCTTCTGTAAGGTCTTACCTGGACCAGAGCTAATTGCTACTATAACACACGAGCCCAAGGAAACGGCCAGAATAAATACATGCACTCCCAATATTATGGATAAAAGTTAGTAATCAAAGGAAAGTGTGTTACTCAGGAGCAGAATAAGGAATTGTGACATTTTCAAGAAATCTGAGTTTAGAAAACTCTGAATGGCCTTATATTTATCAATAAATGTGATAATTAATGTAAAAATAAACTGGTGAACTGAAGAGATTTTTTTTTTACTGATACACCATCATCTTACTACCTGCATCTCTGAAGACCTGGATCAGCTTTGTCCAAACCACAACTCTTTTGGGACTCTTCATACATTTCACGAGCCAGAAATTCTGTTCTATAAAGCACCAAATCCGCTAGGAAGCACCAATTATAATGTGATCCAGGATTATCCCTTCTGTTCAAGCTCTCACACTAAGCCCTCACCCTTGGCTGGGTACAAGATGGCAAACACGTGTGGGTGAGCACACATGCACAGATGTCTCTTCCCGCTCTTTTCTAACCAACCTGTCTTCTGTGCAGGTGGCAGGAATGGGCAGGAGCCCAGCCATGCCAGCGAGACCCTCTCTGCTTGCAGATGAGAGAATAATCCCCGGCAGAGTTCTCAATTTCAACAAGGGAGAAATGAATAATGAATCAGAAGAAAACTAAGAGAGAAACTGTATCTTTTTGTCCCCAGTCCTTTTTTATGTTTTCATGGTGGGGACAGGCCATGTGGGTTGTGAAACCTTGAGATCTGACCCCAGGCAGCACTGGCTTGGCAGCACACTACCTCATTTTCCTCAAGACCAAATAAAATGCCTAAAAATGTCAATGCCAAAACATTTATGTTTTTAGCTTTGCTCAGTTGTCTTCACATTCAGACCTCTTTTCTTCTTCTGCCCTATCCCTCTGATTAGATTACATTCCTCTTAGTTGTGGGAGCTGGGATTACACCTGAGCTGGGAACTGGAGGGAATACAGCAAAGCAATCTAAAAGGGAAGGGGGAATATTTCTGACATTCTTCCCAGTGAAAGCGAGCAGCAATTGACCAAACACGCTGTACATCCACACGCAGCACTTACACACTGGGTGAAAGGGTCAGCCCTTGATCTCTGTGTTGCCTTATTGCATTTCCCGCAAGGCATTACCTTTGTTGACAGATTCCACCCTTCTCATCCATGAGGACTGTCATCTGGTCCCTCAGGCTATGCTCTTGACTACTTCAATTGATCCTTTAGTTTGCCTTTATTTCTGGATGCCATTGTTATCACCGTGGCTGGGATTTTATATGTGCAACTGAGTATTATTGTTATTCTAAATCATAGCTCCTCAATTAAAAAAAATATAAATAATTTTAAAAAAAGAGGATGTCCAAATTCCTCTAGCTTTTCTTTTGATTGTGTTTAATGTTTCTAAACATTAACATCCCTCTTTCTCTTCATTACCCCCAAGTTAAACAGCTCTGAAAGACTTTCAACCTCACTGCCAACTACTGCAAAAGGAATAAATCAGGTAGCAACTGGTTTCAGCCAAAGTCTACAGTGATTCTTACTGGCATTGCAAAGCTTACTTGAATTCACAAGGGGCTTAAAAAGCACTGAGATGGCACAGATTGTTGTGGCAGAAGCGACTGGAAAATGTCCTGAGATTGAAACACAGACATATTAACATCACCCTTGTGGACGCTAATGACTTGCACTTTAAAATGCCAGAGGCTCATACTGCCAGCTAAAACAAAGAAAAACCCACATTTTTAGTCTCCAAAGACTTTATATCTTTCCAAACTCTGAGGGCAAATTCAGCCATAATGTATTTTTGCAGTAGAGCAGGGCAGCTCATGCATGCCACTGGGGGAATCATTGCCTGGAGTTGCTGTAGGCAGTGTAGTCGGTATAGCTAAATAAAACAGCAGCTGAAAACCTCTGAGAGGTTAAACCAGTAATGAAGCATTCTATAATGCAATGCAATCAAACCTAAACAGTCTGAAGGCATATCTTGCTGACACCCACGGCCCTTGCCTTTCTCACTGAAATGTATTTACGGAAACGACCACCAAACACAAGGATTTCTACAAGGGCTTTACAATTCAAATTGACACATAATTAGAAAAAAAAAAAAAATCTTTTGATGAAGCAGCAATGTCCTACTTAGACACTTCTACATGAGGAGTTCCTTGAAGAGCTTACTAGTAATGGCAGATTGGAAACTTTCTGAAACTGTAAATGTTTAAAGAGCTCTACTCAAAGAAATGGAAAGGTAACAGGAAAGGAAGAAAAACAGATGCTAACAATAAGGAGAAGGCTAGGAAAAGGCTTAGGAGCAAACATTTGGAATAAAAAATAAAAACTCAAACTGGCTTGAGTGGGAAAATATCTGTAGGATAGGAAAAATACGGAAGCCAAATTCATCTCCAGTAGAAATCTAATGATGACCCAAGCCCAAGAAACTTTAAATGGACTGGGAAAAGGTTTATTTAATTCTTTTTGATGCTCTTTAATATGCAAAAGAAAAGAATTCCATGTTTTATATGCTTACGTTAAAAATGTGAGCCACATGCACTTTCTTCTTCACAGATTCCATGGACGGCTAAACAACGAGCAGGGTAAGATTTCTGTGCTATATGGATAGCATTTAACCTGAATAACTGAGAAAGTAATTTATACTTTGCCTAACTGAAAATACATCTTCTGCTTAAGGATAAAAAATTCAAAGTAATGTTACATTGCTTCCTTGGTGACCTACTGCTACCTCCAAAAATGAAACAAAATATCTCCTTTTAAAATTTTTATAAAAATCAGAAGAATTAAAGTAAAAGGCTTTATTTTATTTTCAAATCACATTTAAAATAACTTATAATAGAATGATTCTAAAAAGAGAATGCTTTGTTAAAGTTGAGGGAAAAAGAATTGTAAAAGAGGTGAAAACGCAAAAAGATATAGAAGAAAAACTTTGTATGGTCATCCATGTATCAAATATTTGTGACAGACTTTGGTGTTGGTAAAGAAAATATGTTTGCTCAATGAACTTCTGGGTCTGCACCCTACAACTGTTTAGGCACATCTCTCTCCTCACATACCCCTCAGTAAAGATATGCCTTAAGTACATTTAGGCCAATGGCTGGCATTGTCAAGTGAATTGCTGAAAAGATAAATGTGAAGTTGTGAAGTTCATGGGCAAAAAGTAAAACTAAAACAAAACCCAGACAAAAGCAATTAAATTTCTCCCAAAAATGAGGAAACAAAAGCAACACATACACACAACTGAAAACCAGAAGAAAATAGTTAAATTCTGAAGGCTAAGATTGGGAAAAAATGTAAGAAATGAACTTGCCAAGACCCTCTGTGTAAGAGATACCCACCTTTCTTCTTTTGATCTATCTCGTGAACAGGCCAAACTCTTCCTATTGGAGTCCTAATGCATTCCAATTAATTTACTGTGCATCTTCTAAATTCAGATTTTGATGTTCAAGTGTTGGAAGTGGTTTTATAGCGGTTAAGATTCCATTTGTTCTTGTAAAAATCTTTTCTAAAGTTTGAGCTTGAATTTTGTCACGTACAAATAACCTTTACTAAAAACTCTGGGAAGATGGAGAGATCAGATAATGAGAGTTAAATGTAAATGAACCTACATGAAAGTGTGTGTGTTTAAGCTAAGAATAAGCAAATTGTAGAAGATTCAAACAACCTGGTCAGAAAAAATATGCAGTAGTACTGAATTGGAGCAAGTGAAGCAATTTAAACTAATATAATTGTTATTAAGCTTATCCATAAGTCCTTGCACATCCTCAAATGCTATTGATGAAGTCCTTACATTGAAGTTCCACAAGAACTAGAAACACAACTTTGGATTGTACAGATTTCTCTGTATGTTTATCTTTCTTTTTGGGAAGGCAGAATGTAAATTTAAAGCATTGTATATATCACTGACTAAATCTTTGTGAACCCTAACTTATTCTGTATAAGCCACGTTTTCACTCCAGTTTAATTTTTCTATACTTCAAAAAATTCTTCCACTACAATAAAAGTTTAAACTTTTTGATAAACTACATCAAGCTTACCTCCAGAACTGTATTCAATACTTGAAGGAAGCTACGTAGGGCTATTACTGCGATCATGCTGGGTAGCCAGGGAATATCTAATACAGGAACCTAAAGTATGGATAGCTAACAGTTGTCACCAGGATCCCTCTCCTACGTTTCACTTCCACTCCCTAGCTAAGAGTCAGGAAAATATGCTACTTGGCTTGACTTTAGTTAGAGCACTGTAAAGCACTGGAACCTGATAGCAGCATTAGAACCAATTTAGTTGTACTCTACTAAATTTTTCACTTAAATAAGGGCTAATAGCTCACTAGATCACATTTTAAAAACTGAAAGGATAAAATAGCATCAATGCGAAAACAAGACAGGCACCATCAGTCTCTCAGCTTCCGATTTCTGCACAGGCCCTCTCCTTGTGATCACCTGGCGTTCACCTGTGGCACAGAGGACAGACACAAGGACGACCAGATGACCGAAGCACCTCTCCTATGCAGACAGGCTGAGAGAATTGGGGTTGTTCAGGCTGTGGAAGAGGAGGCTCCAGGGAGACCCTATAAAAGCCTACCAGTTCCTACAGGGGGCCTACAAGAGAGCTGAAGAGGGAATTTCGAGAAGTGCATGTAGTGACAAGACAGGGGGCTTTAAACCGACAGAGAGTATGTCTTAGATTAGACATTAGGAAGAAATTCTTGACTGTGAGGCACTGGAAAAGGTTGCCCAGAGAAGCTGTGGATGCCCTATCCTTGGAAGTGCTCAAGGCCAGGTTGGACAGGGCTTTGAACAACTTGGTCTAGTGGTTGGAGAGTTGGATCTTGATGGTCTTTCAACACAAACTATTTTATGATTTGTGTGGTTGTGCCTTGTAAAGGGCCAGGGAGATGATCTGGGTTAAAACTAATCCAGACTGATACATCCATGTGCTTCATCAAGAGACCCTATAAACACTTGTTGCCAGCACAAAAGGATGGTGCGGGTGAGGACTCAGAGGCAAAATACAGGTTGAAGGAAATATTTTTAGTATGTCCTTCTTGCTAGTTATCTCAGAGTGTTTCTCAGCTCCTGGTGACAGACTGATTTCCCCACAGACATCAGACTGTGTTCACATAACAGCCTCACACTTTGACACATAATCCGCTGCTTCAAAGAAAGCAACTACTTTGCACTGTATAAAGATCAGGTTAATGTTATTTACTTGAGATATCAAAATTCTTTTAAACTTTTATATATTCCCTCAGTGCTGCCCTGACCCACACAAAGGGCATTCACAGGCAGGCCCCATGCAGGTGATGATGCATCTCCAGGGAGTTTCCTTTTCCAATAAAGTCCTCTTGAGCACTGACCACTCGTTCTAAAACGTCTGAACTGACATGCTGAAATAACCTGGTTATTGTTCATCTGTACCAGCTGACAACTTGATCCAAATAATTTTGTGTAAGTGAACCATTTCCATCACTTACTGCTCCATGACTTTTCTCACTAATTCAAATAGTGACCTTTCTTTTAGGTTTTAAGTAAAATACTAAGCTAAGAACTATCTCCATACAACCTCACTAGACTATAACTTATTTTGCTAACTATTCCTAGCAAATACAATTTGTGTGTTAGTAGTTAACCCATTCTGAATTTACCATTGTTGAAGAGCAATAATTTTTTAAAAGGTGTCACTAGGTCAAATACTTCTAAAAGCATGCCAGCACAGCTGTCACCTGTATAAAGCAGACTTGTAGTCCTTCAGAACAGTAACAACCTCATTTGACAAGACCTAATTTTTAGGAAATCATGTTGGTTAACATGCTTTAAATGCCAAGTTGCATTCTCAGCATTTAAATCTCTGTTGAAGTCCATTATCAGTTGACCTGTTACTTTCTTGAGGCTCTGTGCCTAAATAGCTGTCTTATACTACATGTCCCAAATCCCATGTCTCATCTGCTACAGCAGGAGCAGATCATACTCCTGATTCTCTGGAATTTCTCAGATTTTCATTTAAAATCAACACCTTGGTACAGACAGATTTGTTAAGAATCTCTTGGGATGACCTATTCCAACCTGCTTACATAAAAATCATAGACAATGGTTTGGGTTGGAAGGGACCTTAAAGACCACCTGCTTCCAATCCCCCTGCTGTGGATAGGGACATCTTCCACTAGACCAGGTTTCTTAGGGCCCCATCCAACCCAGCCCTGAACACATTCAAGGATGGGGCATCCACCTCATCTCTGAGCAACCTGTTTTAGTGCCTTACTACCCTCACAGTAAAGAATTTCTCCCAAACATCTATTTCTTACTTGCTTTTTGTTTGCAGATGTTGACTACAGAGTACCTGCGTAACAACAGGGAATCATATCAGGTATGCGGGCACCAGGGAATTCTGAGTATCTGAAGATTATAGAGTGCCTAAGCTTCAAACAGGACTCAAGACAACATAGCGTGATTTTCACTGACGCTGCAAGCCTAGTAAAGTGCATGTTGGAGAGACATCTGGTCTCCTGGTTGGAAGAGTTTTCCAGGCATCAGATGTAGCGAGAAGCTCCTTTGCATAAAGCAGAAGAGAAGGAAGAATTCTTCAATCTCGGTTTGTCCTGCAAGTTTCTAAACCTAACCATGCCATTTAAGAACTGGGGTGTTTTGGTGTGTTGGTTTTTTTCCCTTGCTAACATTTATTCAGCTCAAATACGACAAATACGTGGGAAGAAACTCTCACTGTGAAAGATGTAATATGCTCTTCCTTCTGAAAATAAGCAGCTCTTACTGGTACTTTCCAAAGAACAGCAACAATCAAGGAACAAAATGAATGGGGACAAAGCTGTAACTTAGATTTCATTTTAAGCCAATATTCAGTGTACAAAATCAGACTTAGTGGAGCACGAAATTCTTGTCCGAGTCACTGATTTAGGAAAATAATCAAAAAGTGTTTCATGGCTTCATCAGAACATATATTTTCCAATAATAAGCAGGGGATTTTGCACAGTGAATCCACATTTGAAATATTTCTTTCTGCACTGCTAAAAATACCATCTCTTTTGCATGTTTTTGATTAATGACTTTAAAACATGAGTTTATAGAAATACACAAATACCTTTATGCCACAAACTCATATATTTAAAATAATTAATTAGACAAATTAGGTAAAACTAAAACTGATTTTTACATAGGAGATTTATTTAAAATGTAAATAATTCCTTCTTCCTTCACAGAGATCATTTGTACTGCACCTTGGATAGCCCAATATATTCAACTGCTATTTTATCTTAATTTATCCCAACAGTATTTGCCCCAAGGGAAATACTTGAACTTTCCAGCTTTCACACATTGCAGCAATGGGAAAACATCAGAAACACAACCCATGCTGCTGTAACAGGTTACTCTCTCCAGTTAAATGATACCCATTCCAGTCATCCTAACTGAAGTTTATTTTAAAAAAAAAGTTTGATAGCTTGCAGTATTTAATGATAAACGTTTATTTTGAGCAGTATAAAAGCTAATTAGTTGGAAAAATATAAAGGACTCACAAACCACAAAGGAATTGAAGCTGTTTGTTTAGCGAATTTGGAATTCACTCTTGAATTCGACTTTCATTAATAGAAATTTTATTTCAGTGGAGCTGATATTTTGTCCCCAGCTCACTGGGTACATGCAAATGTCTAGCTAGAAAGATGCTCCACTACAAATGTGCACTTCTTGAGGGAAAAAACCCACCATAATTTGTTTTTATGATACAACATGAAAAAAGTATAAAACCCATTCAAGGGCCTAAAGCAACATGGAAAAGACCACCACTGAATACTGTTTATGGTAAGTATATCTGTTTGGATTTTAAATTTTTTAAACTCTGGAGTTCAGAAGGAAACACTTTCAGAAAAAAAATGAAAGCCAGGGAAACAAAATAAATTTTCTACACAACTAACTGACACTTGAGTTCAAAGTTTTGTTTTGTAAAATGGTCAGTATTTACACTGGAAAAAAAAAGTAAAAAATAATTTTTTCTACCCTGCATTCACAATTGGAAATATTGCTCCTCAGTTAGAACACAGCCATACAAACATTTGATTTGGCATTTGACTTAACCAATGGGGCAGAAACGTCCAGCAGGGGTGATGGAAAAATTAGCAAGAGAATAAAAAATCTCTCAAAGCAGATCAGCTGCTAAAAAAATTAAAAACTTTTTCCAGCAGTGACTGATCTGTTTTAAGAGATTCTTGGTCTCTGCCCTTCAAAATGCTTGTTTACACCTCTCTGGATATTTCTGTCTTCTTGGTCACTCAGGGTTGTGGACCTACAACACAAGGGAAGGGAAATAAACAGATAAATGGAAGTTTTCAACACGGTGAAAGCTCATCTGATTATTGTTCATAAAGAGAACAATCCAAGTACCATTTTAGACAGCCACCTCACATTTGAAGGACCTGAATGAAACTAAATTGTTACTCAGGTAAATGAGCCATACAAATATGCAGCATGCTGTATCTGTCTCTGGTGTGTGTGCCAGTGAGGCAACATGTGTGAGGTGCCAGTGAGGCAACATGTGTGAGGTACACACATACTGTATGAGATTTAACATTTTTTTTAATGTTAGTGGAACAGGTTTTCAGAGTATAAGTGGCCCTCGGATTAACCCTTCTACATCCCATGTGATTAACTGCCCAATTCCTAAACAATATTCAGTAACTATAAAGATAAATCAGAACACTTGTGAGAAAACCTCAAATACTTAAAACTAAAGCAGATGTCTAGAGTTTAGATGCTCCTTGCTTCATCTGTTTTATATCCAGAATTATTAATTTTTTTCTTTATTTGGGATAGGAGGAGATTTGACAGAGACTTGGCCAGTGTGCCCAGCAATACACAAACAGCATCAAAATTCTTATATAAAGTAAAACCTGAAAGCTTAATAATGTTTTATTATGATTTCCCAGTCCAGCTGGTAATCTGTATAACCTCCAAATCATTCCACTTCTGCTTCCAACCAAAAGTTAAACTATGCATCAAAATCTGAAAATGTTTTATTACAAACTGGAGCTACAGGAAACTGAAATTCAGTTTTACCATCCCTGAAACTTGTTTCACTGTTTTCTCCAACTATTTCCTCTCCAATACTCATAGTAGCCAAACCCTGAGACATGATATTCTTTGTAGTACAGCATGCCCCCAGTTAAACATGTAAAACAAAGGCAATGACAGAAGATCTACAGCGTGACTCTTACGTGTGTGTATGTATATGTGTGTATATATATATATATACATATACACACACGTATATATATACATTTTCTTACTTTGTTATTATTTAAATGCAGAAGATTTAAGATACTGAAGGGCTACTAATTGGTTACAGATTTATGACTGGTTTGCAGTTTTCAGTAACAGTACCATATGCAAATCTCTGAGCTGTATGATTCACTACAGCTCAAAGAATATACCTTCTGACAAAAGCAGCTACCTCAACTTCTCATTTTATGCAGCTTATAGAAAAATTTCAGATGTGACCCAGTTATGTCACAACCATTTTCAAATTGTGATCCTCTGAAAAATAACTATATAAAAAAAGCACCTTCTTACTCATCAGATCTACTCCCTGTAGATAGTCAGGATAAGATCTGCTGACTTGGTTACAAAAATAAAGGCACTACTACTTATTAAAATTTCTACTAACCTTGCAAAACTAACATAGCTGAGGAGCCAAGGGAGATAAACTCTTTTGCATTTTCAGTGGAAATAATTATTTTACAGTGCAGTACAGCTCTAAAAGAGCTCATCAAAGATTTTGAGTTGGATCAAGCAAGAGCAAAGGCATAGTTTTGCCTGCAGAAACATTCCAACAGATACATACAATAAGACATAAATTTAGCATTTTGTTAGGGATTAGGTCACCATTGCCCATTGGAAAGGAATTGTTTTACATGAAAACCAAGCATTCTTTATATAGAAATCAACAGAACTCTGAAGAAGCAATTTTTCATTCAAATTGTCTATTATTCATCTTTCTCCACTTCTCAGGTTTGCCTTCTTGCTTGTAATTTCAACAAGACACTTGGATATTATTCTACAAATCCTAAAACATGGCTTTGATTTTTACTCGCTACTGCTTGTTCCTTTTCCAGTTCCTTGGTTTGATTTTCTCACACTGCCAGACTCCAAGCACAGCAAACCAACATGCCAAACCAGTATGCCATACCATCAAAGCTGTGCAGTCAGATCTCCGTAAAATCTGAGATTGGTTTAAGCAAACTTAAGCAAATTTACAGCAGGGGTAGAGGAACTTATTTTGTTTGGGGGAAGAGTGGAAACAATCGACACTTGAAAGATAAATAGGTCCCAAAAGCATCTGAGAAGCAAAGTGTAATCTTAAAAGTCCAGGAGAAAAAGAAAGGATCTTCTCACTATCTCCCTGAAAGTGAGCTGTGCTTACTTTCATCTTGTTTCTGCATGTGCACAGCAATCCCTTTATGTTGTGGTCTAATCCCAGCTGCCAACTAAGCACCATACATTTGGCAGCTTGCTTTACCCCCAGCAGGATGGGGGAAGAGAATTGGAAGGGTAAATGTGAGGAAACTCATGGGCTGAGAACAATCAAGGGAACTCACGGGGTTTCATTGTAATGAAAAGAAAAATAACACAAAGAAATAAAACCCAAGAAAGGCAAGTGATGCAAATTAAAGCTGTGGGATACCACCACCCAACCAGCCAGTGGTCCTGCAGCCAACCTTCCCCCTGGTTTTAGTGCTGAGCATGATGCCATATGGTGTGGGATGTCCCTTTGCTCAGTGGGGGTCAGCTGTCCCGACTCTGTCCCTTCCCCAGCTTCTTGTGCAACCCCAACCTCCTTGCTGCTGGGGCAGTGTGAGGAGCACAGAAGGCCTTGACTGAAAGTACTGCTCATCAATGCTGAAGGCATCCCTGTATTATCAGCATTGTTTCCTGCACAAATCCAAAGTACAGTCCCATACTAGTGAAAATTAACTCTGTCCCAGCCAAAACCAACACACTTTTCCATTCAGCAATCTTACCAATTACTCAGTTACTCCCATCTCAGATTTCTTCCTCCTTTCTGTCAAATTATTCTGTGTCACATTGCTCCACTTTTCTTCTAAACATGTATGCTTGTACCACCTCTACCTCACTTCTGTAGCTCTTGAATATCTCACTTCATTTTCATCCTCTCAGAATAAAACCTGACTGGTGCAAAAAGCTTGGTGACTTCAATCTTATTTGCAACTAGAGATTTTTCATGGAGCACCTGCTTTGCTATATGTAACACTGGCTACATTACAAGATCTGAAAGACACTGAAGTAATAAAAGCTGGAGGCAATTTGGGAACCTGGAAAATGTACCAAACAAGGAAATCACATTACTGCTAGCATTAAGCAACTCAAGCTCCAAAAACCACACATTTGTTTTAAAAACACCACTCTTTTTACTTTTTTGTCTCTAAATTTATCAGACATTCTCAGTTTATGCTTTTAATTTATTTTTCCTTTTTTTGAAAATGAAGCTGAAATACGCACTTTCACAAGATCTGAGAAATATTAGGAATTCAACTGGAAAAAGTGAGAATTTGAAATAACAAGTGTGTGAGTATTTTAAGCTGCTCCCACTTTGTTCTAGAACAAAATGGAAATGAGATATTAAAAGCATACAAAAACCTCAGCAAGCATGAATTTCAACTTAGATTTTATTTGCTCTCACAAGAGTATCTGTATACTATCTAAATATAGAGCTATCTACGTCTATATATAAATATATCAAATATCACAGAGAACCACATTCATCCTTTGATCTTGAACTGGCTTGAGAGTCACCTCTTCCAGAGGTGCATGCCTGAGATTAGGCAAGAGGCTTAAGCCAACACTTTCAGTCAGGTTTAGCGAACAAGCCACAGCGAAAGGTCATGTTCCCTCAAGATACATTAAGGATGCATATTCTTCATACCAGAACCTCTTAAATAACACATTGTCTGAACGCTAAGGTTATCCTTACTCAGCCATCAAAAATAAAACCAATATTGATACTAACATTACAAATATATGTATGTATCTCACCACCTTCCCAATTCCATGGCCTACCTTCCCCCAGTCTCAGGTAAAGGCTGCAAATTATCCTCTCCAGGCAAACCTTCCTGATAGTCCACTTCTTGAGAGGAATGCAGCCACAAAATGAGCGCTGGGAACTGTGTTCCACTATACCCCCTCTCCCCGTTGTGTAACATGGATCATGCCCCACCTTGAATTAGGACCTTGGTGGGGAATGGATGTCTTACTGCACTGGTGACATCTGCACAGAGCTGCCTCTAGATGAGGCCATTTTAATCTAGGGAATGGGATACCACAAGAAAAAGTATCAGGAGGTTAGGAGCACGACATCTTCCCTACATACCACAAGATGTTTTGTCCTCACCTTAAAACTTCCTGCCTTGAAACATCTAGAGAGGAGCTCCACCTTTTCCATAGGGACTTGATGGCCCCACTGGACAGCTCAAGTACCAGTAGAGGACACATCTGAGACCCCTGAAGGACCCCAGAAATTCACCCACACCCCACTGCACAGCCTATGTCTGACTTTTTTAATGGCCAATATCTCATAAACCACCTATATGAGAGAAGTTAAACAGACACAATCCCTGCTACCATCTACCCTCTGATGCACAGCAGCCACATCCAAACTGCCTAAAGGCAATAGTTCTAGGCCAACACTGACTCTTCTACATGTCCTCTTATGTTTCCTTCACTTTTGACACAACTTGGATCACTCACTCCAAAAGTTTTACACTGAGATTCTGGGGATGCATTTATAGCATAATTTTAACTTTGGATTTTCCAAGTTTCCTAAGCCAACTGTGGTATAAGCTAGTTTTTTTAGATGTTTTGTACATACAGGGTGTTATTTGAATGACAGGACAGCACATGAGGAAAACTCTAATTACCACATGTTATTATAACTCTCGTTTTGGAAATTTCTATGACACATTTCAACTAAATTTTAGAAGTTAGTAATCAGTGTTTATGGTAAATTCTCAATGGAATTAGCAGAAACCTTAAGTGAATTTACAAGTTCCAGCAGAGGTACTATGCAGATGACTGAAAGAATTTGGCCAGAATCCTTGCTTTTAAATCCTCCCACTCTCCAGAATAGCATGGCCATCTCCAAACCACCTACTGGCAAGTCCCAAGCTGATTGATGTTAATTCCTCAAATTATGCCAGACAATTGCCTGGCATAGGCTGAAACTATTGTAGAGAATAGGAATTCAATAGCAGAGACATAGTTCCAGAGCTCAGGAACATAACCTGGCATTGTTTAATTATTATCCCCAGGGGTAATTTACTTAATGATGGGAATAAACTGAGCAAAGTGGATCAGGCCAAGACTTTTAGAGTATGTGGTCTATGGTATGTGTCTGTGGGGAAAAACTGCTTCTCAGCTACTACTAGTGACACAGTCCTTTCTCTAGATTCTTGCATAAAAAGGCTAATATTTTTTCTCCACAAATAACATGTCTAATACACAACTCATCTTCATCCAAAGAACTAAAACTCTTGCCTAGACTCCATAAACATTATGTCTCAATTTACTGATTAAAGTTTTTCTCTTTTTCAGATCTTGATAAATGTGATCTAGACCCTCTCATCCAGAGAACTTCAGGAAATATGATTTCCTAAGTCTACTGTTTCAGCTGTATCACATTTTTAATTAATTTCCCAGGACCTCTTTTCCTTTTCACATCAAGCAAATAGTTATCTTTACCTGTGAAGCAGAATCGTGTCTATGACTTCTCAGACAGCACTGAAAAGACAGGACTTCTCTGAGCAGCCCTTAGTTTCAAGATCCAGTTATCCACCAACTGGATCATCAAACAAAGACTTTTGCTTTTTCTTTGTCCTTTGGAGGAATTCTTGGTCAGTATCTGTCCCAGTGATCTCCTTCTAAAACACTTTTAAAACTGTTCTTTACTGATTCAGTAAATAATCTGATTCAGCAGCAGTGAAGTCTCAGTAAGGAGAACTTACTATTTATTACGCTAACCAATGTCACCTCATTTTTTTCTTTTTATCTTCCAGTCTGTTGGGGTTTAGGGTTTTTCCTTTTGTTTCTTCCTTTCAGGGAATTTTCTCCCATAGGTTGCCAAGAGAGAATAACGACTGATACCTAAGAAAGACAAAAGAAGTCACCACGGGAAGGTTATGGCTGGCTACTCTCTTAGCTGGGGGGGGCGGTTTCCCTTGGAGGGGTAGAGATACCTCGAGATTTGGGCTGGGAGGAAAGGGGCTGGGTGCAGCTTGTAGCGCTCTTGCTCTCTTGGCATTAGGAGGGGAAACAGGCTGCGGTTGCTGTGGGGAGCTTTCCCCACCAGTGCTGGGTTCTGTCTCCTGCTGCCTTCTTCTACCATGAGTGAAGCTGTGCTTGTGGGAGCGGCTGTTGCACCGGAACCTTATTAACACCCTGCCTCACTAAAAAAGGACCCTTTCACCATCTGCTCGGGTGCCTCAGGGGAAACCCCGGGATCCCCAAGCCCCTCGAAGGGAGCCTCTCCTGGCCGTATTTGGGAGCTGGGCTGCTGCTGCCCAGCCCCGCCGTTTCTCCGCCACGGCCCCGGGATTTTTGTTACACTGAAGGCACGCACCCCTTGCCAGCCGGGACACCCCGCAGCTCCTGCCGCAGTTGCCGAGTTTCTGCTACCTCTTGCTTGCTGCCGTGGGTGAGCCTGCCCTGCCGTTCCAGCCGCTGCTCCGAGGTTCCTGCTGCAGCGCAATTTTGCCATCCAGCCCACCTGCCATTACCGCGTGAGGGAGACACGCCAGAACTCGTACCACAGCGCCCCCTGCAGGCGCGGGGAACCATCGCACCCGCCCTGCCCGGCCGGGAGCCACCAGCGCCCCTGCCGGCTGTGGCCGGAACTGCACCCAAGGGAAAGTGCTCAAAGAGCGGGAAGAGACTTTATTGGGTTTTCTGTTTCTGTTTGTTGTTATTTCCATTGTTGTTGTTTGTTTGCCTTGTTATACATACCTGTACAAGTAAAGAACTGTTACTCCTTTTCCCATATCTTTGCCTGAAAGCCCCTTAATTTCAAAACTATAATAATTCAGAGGAAAGGGGGTCATATTCTACATTCCAGGAGAGGTTCCCACCTTCCTTAGCAGACACCTGTCTTTCAAACCTAGACACAGTGCTTCGCTGTATCATTTCTGGTCCTTATTATAAACAATGTCAGTATTTTTATATTGTGTCACTAAAGTGAGCTCTCAGGGGCTCTACTCCATCATCAAGGTTGGTGGGCACATACCTAACGCAGCCTAACAGTGAGCATTACGTTTGTACTTGGGTAAAGAAACACCGCTCTTCCTCATTTAGACTGTCAGGAAAATCCACAAATGCCAGAGGTTTATGTCCAAAGAGGAGTCCTGCAACTTTATTTGCATAAAAGGAGAGAGTCCACTGGGGTACACGCCATGACCTCAAGTAACCCCTACCAGGAACCCCAGATGACCTCAAGTGACTCCTACCAGGGACTCCAATGAGCTGAAGCCCAAATGACCTCAAATGACCCCTACCAGACCCCAAGTAACCCCAAATGACCTCAAGTAACCTCTGTGACCTCAAGCAACCCCTGAGGTTCTGCACCCTCAGCTCTCAGGGAGGAGCAGCCTGCAGCACCCCACAGCAGCACATCATAACCAGGCTGGCAGGGGTAAGGATGCAAAGCAGAATCTCCCACAGCTTCCCTCCCAGCCTGGTCCGTCCATTCATCTTCTTCTCTAGGAGTTGCCTCCTCAGCAGCAGGATCTGAGCAAGCCAGAGAACTCACCTGGCTCATCGTAGCCCTTCAATTTTGCTGCACACGTCGCTACAGAATCTTAAACTGAGTTAAAAAAACCCAAAAGCAATGAATATTGTTACACAGAGAAAAACTATAAAACAACTCAGTGGGCACAAGCCATCTTACTGTTCATGTCTTACTCTTCCTGGCCTCTCCCAACCCTGTACAATGTGTTTAAAGGGAATGGGCAAAGGCAGCTGTGAAGATAGTGCACACAGTGGTAATTTGCATACGCACACACACATTCACCAATAGTGGTTGAATAAAATGCATCTGCTCATCTTTCCCACTTATCAAAAGAACATTTGAACAGTTGTTCCCCCTTTGGCATAAAATTCAAGTCAGAGAAGTTCCCATGTCTACTAGGAAACACACTTCAGGGTTCAGCAAGGGCTCCAGTGTGGTGAGCCCCCGGTACGATAGCAGATCCTGACACCCATAACAATCTGTTTCTAATGTTCTTTATTACAAATGGCACATTGATTCCTTCCCAATCGCTGTCCTGGTGGCTGCCCCCTTCCCTTTGGTCTTGGGGCTCCCTGCACTTTTTCCCTCGAGGGTTGTAAAAACTGTGCCTTTAGCCTTGCCTGTATATTTACCTTTTCTTCATCCCTTCATTCATATCTTTTATATACCCGAGACGCCTTTCTAACCCATTCCTGGAAGAGCCCATTTGTCCACCTCTCCAGCCCCTGCTCCCGATGCGTGTGGGCTCTTACCCGCAGCCACTAAATTCTTTNATGCGTGTGGGCTCTTACCCGCAGCCACTAAATTCTTTGCAAAATCACTCGC